>JACXVL010000064.1:106253-206210 GCA_014898675.1 Athelia sp. TMB
TGCATAAGCAATAGTAATGCAAATGCTCAAATACGAATATTTGCAGCCCCTGGTCGATCCTGAGCGATGCAGGCAGCGCATTTGCCATGGGCGCGATAGGTGGTGGAATCTGGCATGGGGTTAAGGGAGCCAAAAATATGCCGCGGGTGCGTTCCATTAGAACCTACTCTGCTGAGCTAACGGGCATGGTTTGTTTGCGCTTAGGGTGAGCGCATCATGGGGTCCATCTCCGCTGTCAAAGCGCGGGCGCCAGTCATGGGCGGGAACTTTGCTGTCTTTGGCGGGCTGTGGTGTGCCTTCGATTGCGCATTGATGGGCTGGCGACAGAAAGAAGACCCTTGGAACGCAATAGGAGCCGGCGCCTTGGCCGGAGGTTCCATGGCCTTGAGAGGCATGTCTTCTGGTTGGTAACTAGTTTGTGCTGACTTTTGTGGTGGTGGTTGTAGGTGGCCCCAAGGTGGCACTGGCGTCGGCTGTATCTGGAGGGCTTGTCGTCGGTGTGTTCGGAGGATTCGGAGTCATCCAAGGCCGGGTCTTCAGCGAGAAGTTAGCTCATCAAGGTGCGCTGAAGTGATTGTTAGATGATTCCTCAACTAAACGGCAACAAATTCGAAGAACTCTTGTGATATAGCAGCATAACAAGCTCATGCAATCAGGAATATCAGCATCCCTACTCACTAGAACATATCATACCCACCAATTAGCAACTATATCTGTAGCCAACATCCCCACTCACAATATATTATTGATATTTATGAACTCTTGGGATGTTCATCGCGGGTCGGGTATTTGCACGAAGAGCCATTGATGCCACTGCGCGATAAGGCAACATCGGTGACGTGTGACTCTTACTAGAGTATGTCGAGAATTGAAATCGTCGAGAAACCCAAGTTGCCACGATCAAAGAAATGTGAAAGGGTTTGCTCGAGTCACAGCGACCTTGATAGTTCCAATAGCCTCGAAAAAGCATCCAAGGGCATCTCCCAGCAATCCAAATCTATATTCTCAGCACGGATGATGAGCCTGAGCAGGGGATTGGATGCACATTATACAAATAAATTGCAGTTACTAGTGGGTAATGATATGTAAGTGGTCTTGCGGGAGTGCGTGTCGGGAGAAAGATAGTCCTATCTCGAATAAGTCTACGTGGGTTTATGCGAGGGCAGGGGTGGGTGATGCGGTTTCGGGTACTATAAGTATAGTTGTGAGCAAGTTTATGACTATATATTTCTAGGACTTACATTGAGGCAGCTGTGGTCTTGGACCCTCGCTGAAGACACGTGAAAGGAGCACACCCACACCCTCGAAGACACCAAGGAGAATACCACAGGCTACTGCTGAGCCTAACGCGGATTTGGGACCACCTGTCAAGGGAAAGTCAGCATTTGCATCCTCACGTAACTGCAGCGACTCACTTCGCAGCGCAAGACAACCACCAGTAAGGAAACCTGCGGAGATGGCGTTCCATGCGTCCTCTTTCTGCCGGTAACCCTTGATTGCACAGTCGAAAGAGGAGAACATGCCTCCCCATACACCGAAGTTTCCGCCTGTGACAGGCGCACGGGCTTTTATTGTGGATATCGCGCCAACCCAACGCTCACCCTGGTGTTTCTGTGAGTTGAATGTAGTACAAACAGGAGAGTTAAACGTACCCGTGGAGAGTTTCGCGCACCCTTGATGCCGTGCCAGACACCACCACCAATAGCACCCATGGAAAACGCTCCGCCAAAATCACTGAGGATGACCCATGGGCTACAGGCGCGAAGTTGAGCATAATGATGTTCCAAAGGTAGACTAAGACATACCAAGGATCCCGTTGGTGGTCTGCGTGAGCCATTATATGGGGTTTATAAGAGTCCTAGGAAATGTAGTAGGGGGTGACGGTGACGAGGATGTACCCAAGTCGGGCCATGAGGGCAATTTTAGTGTTTAGGGCAGGTCAGGTAGTGACCCTGCGCGTCCATTCAACCAACAACCGTTTTCAGGCCCCGACGCGTCTTGAACTGGAACTGTCATCAAATTCCCTGCGGCCTACTTATTCGCTAAATTATGCAGAAGTTCTCGACATTATACGTCGAGATACCCCCGTCACCCCTGCATCGAGTTCGGTCTGCTAGCCACTCTCACGTGTCAACCTCGACCTCGACCCGTAAAGAGAACGCGCCGATGTCGCGTGGAGCCGGAACGCTACACACTACCCCCACGTCACCGTCTAGAAAGCGCAAGCTTTCAGAGCAGTCCAACAACGCGATCAAGGTCGCGTCCGCAGACCCCCTCATGAAGAAGGTGAAACTCGCACCGCAGGTTATGATCGACGCGCCCCTGTCTACAGGGGACGAAGCTCAGATCTTGTCGAACGGGCATGACACAGATAAATTCCCGAATGGATTCTACTACTGTCACCAATGCAACAAGAAGCGCGACGCCGCCGGTGAGTGCTTGAGTTTCTTGTATTAAAATCGCTCACTCATTGAGCGACATGAAGCTGCCATACAATGTACAAAGCTGGAAGCTCTTCAAAAGAGATGTAAGGCGAAGTACTGCCCTGCTTGTCTCTTGAATCGGTATGGGGAGGACGTGGAAGACATCAAGAAGACAACAGCGGGACGAACTCCGGAGCACTGTCAAGAGGCTGCCTACGTATGGACGTACGTCTCGCAAGTCCACCTTTTCGAAACCTACACCTACTCATCCTATATCGTCAGATGTCCGAAGTGTAACGACATCTGCAATTGCTCTCGATGTCGCAAAGCGAAGGGTCTCGCGCCTACGGGGTAAACTTATCGCATACATCCTCACACTGGCAGGATGCTGATGGTCTATCGTAACAGAAATCTTACCACTGTTGCACGGCGTGCAGGTGCCGGATCTGCAGCTACTCTTCTCTCTGAAGATCCAAACAGAGTGGTATGCATGGCAATCATGCCTCATCTTCGATCTTGCTGATGTATCAATTCTTGCAGGGCATATTACCAGGCAAAGGTCAACAACTTCCACCACCTGAAAAGAAACCGAAGGCCAAACCGACCGAAGCCAGTTCCTCTGCTATTGGGTCTGCCCCAAAACCGAAACTTGGTCGTCCCAAAGCCAAACCGAAAATTCGCGTTCTCCCCAGCATTAAATGGTCACGTATTCCACTGGATGGTGCGTTGCCATTAGAGGAAGCCAAGGCACGAATCGGGATTCGTGAGTTCATGCTAAGGTTTGCGTGTATCATGAACGCGAAGAGTGGCCTCCCGAAGAAAGCGTTAGAGGAGCTCGACGAAATAGCTGGTGAGACTATGAAAGGCGATAGGGAGCTCAATAGCGAGGGGGAAGATGATGAAAAGAAGCTGGCAGGTTGGATCAGTGATGTATGCGTACGAGGGATGGTAGTAGGAATGCTGGGTTTAATACAGGACGATGAAGCGGACGCGGACATTCAAAAGGTCCGCTAACTTCGACTCGCTCTATGGATTTTCTCTGACATTCAAACAGCTTATCAAAGATACTATTAAAGACCTACAAACGAGTGGGGCAAACCTCACCAAAGTCTGGACTTCTCTATCCACACTACGTTCCTCAATCAAGAAGTATTCCGCTGTCTCTACGGCTACTGAACTGCTCGCCTCCCTTCCGGATCCCCTTCCGCCGCCAAGTTCACATCAGATGATGCGTACTACCCGTCACGCCGTCAACGCAACCGTACTCGTCGCACAATCCAGCCAGATGGTGCCCGTGGTCATTGCCCTTGTAGAGGCTACTTTGCGAACCGAGGCCGTGCGAGGTGAGATCGAGGATGGTGTCAAGGACGGTAAGGAGAAAGCACGCGAGAGTAAGGAGTTGATGAAGGCGGAGATGGAGCGCTGGGATAAAGTGAAAGAGAAGGAGACTAATCATAAGTCCAAAGAGGTACGCTGTCTATATTTTATATAAGTGTTTGGAATGCACGGTTGATGATACCACATAGGCTACACAGAGGCGTGAGCAGCACAGGGCTATCATCAACGACCTGGAATCGACGCTCAAGATTGCTATGCCTGCCTACGCACCGCGATTTGATGGCCCGATTGGCACTGATATAGACGGCAGAGTATACTGGGCACTCACACCCAGCGTCACAGAAAGAGAGCTCAGTATCGAGGCCATCCTTGATAAAGAGCAGAAACCCAAAAGGCCGAAGAGGATGGTGCCAGAGCACAGGGACGCTATGAAGAAGTGGTCCTGGTTCATGGCGGTATGGGAGCCCTCTGCAGACGTTCAGAGCGATGATGCATCTGCAGAAGGGTCAGAGGCGGGCAAAGACGAGGGCTGTTGGTTTGGCCTCTGCGACCCAGCGCATATCAAGACCGTTGCGGACTGGATTGAGATCCGAGCTGAGACGGAAGTCGACTGTTCCGCTTCGAGCGATGAGGAAGAGGCCGACGGAATGCAAGTATCTGGCAATGCTTTGCCCCATGAACTCAAGGCCCTGGTTGGCGGCTTGAGAGCATATGCGGACATGTTGGAGTGGAGGACCGCAAAAGATACCGATACCAGCAATACTGGCGACGAGAGTTCGTCAACAAGTGGACCAGCTCCGGTGTCTTCATCGGATTTTTACAAGAAGTAGAGGGTGGAGCCCGGAGCCCGAGGGACTGATTATTATTGTAATATTATGACGAATATAATTATAGCGAGTTTAATGGAAGCAAAGCTTTTCAACATGCATTTTGACGAAGAGCTACGATGACTAAGTCTTCCTTAGTCGCAGGACGAGAGGGACACTTCCCCAGTTGCTCGGCAAGTCGAATTGCGAGGATATGCTTGCACTGTTTATACTTTATGAGAGGCTACATCGTAGTGAAGTATTGAGATGTTCTTACCATGACATACGTCTCCGAAATCAGCACAGCGTATGTAAAAGCTGGGCAAGAACAGTACGCCCGCGCACCCGCTTTTGCCGCTAGTAACTGAGGGATCACAGTATACGTAGCAGTAGAGCCAAGTACTTCATAGTGATTTCTTCCCCATGGTGTTGTGTATTTGATGACTGGGAAAGGTGTGCAAGGTCCAGTCAGTCAGGTAGTTCCATGTTCCAGGACAGGCTCGACGGAAGGACTATAGCATGTCAGCGAACACAGATTACATACCACTGTCTCGATCTACAAGATCCAGGGCTGCAAGTATGATAGTATCTGGGAACACAGATTTGAGTCGTTGAATGGCGTCCTCGGCCACTTGTATATGTCTAAGCAGCAGGCTGGGACAATCGGCGGGATCCCTTACGATAGCGAGCTGGCTTGATTGATCTGAGTACAGCTTCTGTGATGATCGTAAGCTCTAATGCGGCCATATCGAGTTATTTTCAGGTTCACAAAGCAGTGGATTGTTGAGTGATACACTGCGTCGTCGACTCGGAGCGAAAATGTAATCCGCCCCGGTTCCGGCCTCTTTCCGCCCCGGACCTGGACCTGCCCGCCCCGCCCTTGCAACCCTGCCCGCCCCGTACTCAGCGCCGAAGCTGGTTCTCCACGACGGCTGGTTCGTTTGGATCGAGTAAGGGCTCAAATTCTTGGCGTTAACGAGGGCATTACGGGAAAAATCAAGGCAAGTAGATAGCATCAATTGTTCCCGAGGTATGGGCTGATTTGCATCTGGTGGCCAATATGAGGTGCGCAACCTCAATCTTAACGACTTCTCACTCATTTGGGTTGTGTATGGGCTCAAAATCTTGGAATTTATGACTAGATACTGGGAAAATTTACTCTAGTCCCATAGCGTGACGATAGCATATGATATGAGCTGATTAGATGCATTTGGCCCAGGTTGCATGTCAGTGGCCCTCGTATCACGAATTACCGAACATATTGGCTCGGCGCAAGACTAATTTAGCTTCAATATCATCCAAGATCTTCTGATACATGATTAACATCCCCAATTCAATACCTTTATTGCTCCCTGACATGCAAGGTCAACTTTCTGAGGGTAATCAGCCCGCCCCCCATAATATATTCATGCTATGGGACTACAGTAAATTTTCCCAGTATCTATTCGTAAATTCCAAGATTTTGAGCTCATAAACAACCCAAATGAGCGAGGAGTCGTTAAGATTGAGGTTGCGCACCTCATATTGGCCACCAGATGCAAATCAGCCCATAAGTCGGGAACAATTGATGCTGTCTACTTGCCTTGATTTTTCCCGTAATGCCCTCGTCGATGCCAAGAATTTGAGCCCTTACTCGATCCAAACGGACCAGCCGTCGTGGAGAACCAGCTTCGGCGCTGAGTACGGGGCGGGCAGGGTTGCAAGGGCGGGGCGGGCAGGTCCAGGTCCGGGGCGGAAAGAGGCCGGAACCGGGGCGGATTATGACATGCGACTCGGAGTCCGATGCAAGGCAGAAGTTCGGCAACCGCCGGCGTTTATGTTGAAAGGAGTCAATTGCGCACCACCGCGCTTGTTTTCTTTCCGCCACCATGTCGACTCGATATCTACTCTTCTTCGCGCAAGCGCATGAAGATTTTCGCATTCCAGAGCTCGTGTCTGTTGCTGAACTCTACAAGTTCAATCTTAGAATGTCCGATGATCCGGAAGAGCGCGATCCCAGCAGACCTTTTATGATCGTAGGCCTTGAGGATGAAGAACATGCAAGGATCCTAGCCAAAAGATGCATATTGATCAGGTGATTCGAATCCGGAAATCTGACATGACTATATTGTGACGTAGTATTCCACAGGTCTGTATATCGCTTTTATGCAAAGGGATCTACATATGAAGAGATGCACGAGCACAATCGGAAGGCCTGTGATGAGTGGGCCCAATACGTCCCAAACACGCCTTTTAAATACATCGTGGGAGGATACAATCGTGGAATCTCTCAGTCTAGACAGAGAGAAATTATAGAGAGCTTTGGGTACATGGACCTACTAGGCAAAATCGACATGAAAAACCCAGACGTCACGTTCGGCTGCTTCGAAGAGTGTGAGAAACTCTCTATGTTGTCTCCAAAGACATATATTAATTCCCAATATAGACGAAGACAACCGCCGTTTAGACACGAAACAGCGTACTATCCCTGGACGTTTGCTCCAAATATACTTTGGCAAATTGGTCAGTAATATTCCAAATTAATGAGTGCCTGATCTTTTACTGTCACATAGATTGCGGAAGGTTCGGCTCGAGCTCTAGTCCAGAAGTACGATGTCAAAAAACGCCAGTACTTTGGAAACACAAGCATGGAAGCGGAGATATCTTTGCTCATGGCAAACCAAACCCTGGTACGGCCGTTCGATGCAATGACGGCATTGATCGCTGATCATCCCCAAGGCCTCTCCGGGAAAAATGATTTATGATCCTTTCGTCGGGACAGGCAGTATGCTATATGTAAGTCAGACAAATCAAATGACGCATTATATTTTATCCAAACATCACAAAGACTACTGCACACTTTGGGGCTCAAGTGTTCGGTTCTGATATTGATGGTCGTCAGATGAGAGGGAAACGTCTGTTTTTAACTTTCGGTTAAAGCTCTCCGAGCCTCCAGGACCATAGCTAACAGAGTTGATATAGAACACGCCCCCGGCATTACACGCGCAGCGACTCAGTATGGTCTCACCAGCAGGATTATAGATCTTTGCACCTTCGATGTGACGAGAAACCCATGGAGATGTGGTGAGATCTTCGACGCCATCATCACCGACCCACCATGTAAGTGCCAGAGATATAACAACAAATATGTGTGCCACTCAGCTAAATGAGCGTGCAGACGGGGTCAGGGCAGGGGCAAAGAGGCTTGGTCGTAAGCTGAAGAACGACAGAGAGCCGAAGCCTTTCGTGCCCAGACCGTATGCCACTTCAATCTCCTGGTGATCCAGAGACTCGTTTGACTATCACTCTCAGGGACGATACAGCACCCTATGTTCCTCCGACTAGACCTTACGAGCTCGCAGATCTGGCTGAGGATCTTATTGTTCTTTCCCGGTATCTGCTCAAACCAGAAGGACGGCTAGTATTTTTCTTGCCAACTGTAACTGATGAATACGCCGAGGTCGACATTGAGACCATGCTTTGTGAGGGTATGGAAGTCATTGCCAACTCTTTGCAAGATTTCGGTTCCTGGGGCCGCCGGGTACGTTTTGTATCAGTCATTGAAAGATTGCATGATTCACTAGAACGCAGTTGGTCACTGTCAAGAAAACAACAACGAAAGAGTTTCCTGTACCTTCTTTCAACGCAGAAAGCAGCGAAGGCTTGCACGTCCCCGCACATAAGGGTTTTCGAGACAAATTCTTTCAAGGTTTTAAAAAAGATGTCGATTTGAATATGCCCACGGAGACTTAACATCTTGAACTTGATTCACTTGCCCCACACTTCTATGCAATACTTGAAGAACAGGCATCAATGTTTCAGGAGTGATGTGTATGCTGCTACAAATCACGCCTAAATCCAGTTGTTCCATCCAATTATTGGTTTTGCCCGGACCGTTTCGCCAAGAGTATATAACACTGTGAACAATCAAGCCAGACTTTCTCGATTCAAAGATCAATACCAAGTCACATCTCGACGTCAAATTGCACCGCTGGCTTGCCGTGGGAGCTATTGGCAAAAACCTGGCCACCCATGAAGTCTGCAGAGGCTATGATTGGCCCGTCTGACTTCTGTTTCTTTCCTTTTGCGTAAGCTTTGCTCGCTTTCTTCATGTTTTGATGCTCCTGACAGTCTGTGCCATCTTATTAGCTGATTATCCCTATAACAGGGGCAAAACTCGCACGTGGTTTATGTGTCTTCCAGTCTTTCTTCTGGCATTCTGGTGAACAGTAATTTACCTAACGTAGATCAGCCCATCGTGGTGCTTAATAATCATTGATATAATACCGTTTTGCAAGCGGCGCAGCGCTTGAACTGAGCGACTTCTTCCTCGACCTTTTCGCACGCATTTCTCGAACAGAGTCTGCGGACAGTAGTCTTGGTAATTTCGTCGTTATCGGCCCATTCCCACACGTCGGATTCCATCCATAGTTCCTGTGCTAGCCAGAGGTAATCTTGAGCATCCTCGGGCCCATTCGGAGCCCTTGGATTCATATTGAGATTTTCTATAGCGAGAAATGACAATCATCAGCAGCCTGTGGCGAGAATATTTGATCTTAGCGAGCCTACCAGGTGGTACAATTTTTGCTAAAATCTTGACGAGAATGACGGGGTTGATTTTGGCGGCCATCCTCAAGTACTGTCGGGATTGAGGGCAATCACCAAATAATTTGAAAGAAGCATATGCCGCAGTGTATATGAGGGAACCACTGAAGTATTTCACTAGCTTCTCTTCTTCTGAAGCGAGCAAAGGTGTAGAGTGGGGCTTTCCGAACTTTGTTCCGCCTTGAGCAGTGATGTCGACCTCCCGTAACCAGTCGGATATCCACTGCTGGGCGAAAGAAAGCGCCTCAGAAACGCGTCGATTCCGTAGCAAAAGAGAGCCCAGCCCAAATCGCTGGCCAAGATTGTCTCCAGGACAAAGGCGCAGCATTTCAATGGCGGCATCGCTATGAAAGTCATCAAGTAGGTACATCCTTGAGGGGATGCTATTTCAGATAATATGACTCACGCGGCTTTTCTGTATTTCTTCCCTTCGATTGCAATGCGAACCATAGCCTGTAGGATCCGCATGTATGGTCGAGACTCTATGAAGTCCCAAAAATGACCGGCGTATTTGCTTCCTTCCTCGAACACGTTGGATCCAAACTTCTTCTTTAGAAAGGCACGACCTGAAAGCAAGTCAAAGGAGAAAACTGAAGGAAGTAATTTTTGTCACATACCGTTGTTTATACCGGCTTCGAGACATTCTATGGACTCAGCATTGGTCGGACATAGAAACGCACACTGAACAAACGCGTCCAAATTGTTCTTGTCTTCCATGGCCTTCATGAGATATGGCACGGCGTCATTGGGGGTGCCCTTCTGGCAAAGTCTCTCCGCAATCTCCAGGCTGTGTGATTCATTTCATTAGACTTTGCGATAGCCGTCACTTTTCGTTGCACTTACTTCTTCTGAGACTCTTTGGACACGATTCCTCCACCGATACCCTGTTCCTTTTCCGCTCCAAATTGACGTGAATGCATTGGAAGAGGTAAGATGCGAGGCGCAATGTAGGGTGCTGTTGGAGAAGAGGCTGTTTAAAGGACGGAGAGTTGAGGGATCGTAATTAGTAGAACACGTGTACGCGTCGTCGGGTGTTATATCACGGGCGCTTCTTTAAAGGAATTGTCTTGAAATCGGCGAGGCCGATGTCGGATACATCAAATTCCTTATAGCATGATAGAGCTAGGAGCTTTCAACAAAGTTCTTTGCATCATATATAAAAATAGCATAAATTATCATCCCTAGTGGCACAAAATACGTGAGAAAGTAACGGAGAAGTGAGAATGACCACTGGAACCCCCACAATCCTAAATCCCAAATCTATACCGTCCCCTTCTCGAGGATATCCTTACTGTGAATCTCATCTGCCCGTCTTCTGACCTGCTTTCCTTCGAGTCCAAGGATAGTGAAGCAGATAACAACTACAACGACTCCAGAGAATATGAGGTCTTTATGCATGTCGTATGGGATCGGTGCTGTTGGGGGGGCTGCGAGCACACCACCTACTAGAACGAACATGATGCCAAATACGTTGGACCTGTCGTGGGGTTAATTAGTTTCAGCGAGAGAACTTCAACTTGAGCAAAATATCTCACATGCACCACAATATCGCAGCACTCCCGTCTGAGTTTCTTGTGACCTCGCAAGCCAGTTCCAGGGCAATTGGCAACATAGGAACAGACACTATCCCAAGGAGCGCCATGATAGCGAAACATGCGCCTGTATTGTCTGGCTTCACAATCCAGATCAGGCTGAGCCATAGAATCCCAGCAATCGGAGTGCATATTTTGTTCACAAGCGCGAAGTGATGGGTGAATACCCGGTCGAAGATGGGAGAGCTGATCAATGCGGCGACGAGCCCGGAAAGAAGTAAGACTGAGCCCAAAAGGCCGCACGTGGTGTCGGAATATCCCAGAGGCACCTGATTGTGTTTGTTAGACAAGTACAAGCTGATCAATGGGCTTAACTCACAAATATCTCGCCGGTGAGCAAGCTAAATGCAGTGGATCTAATGATGTCAATGAGCTCGCGCTCGTATCAACGGTGACCAAAAAACTTACTGGCCAACTAGAGCACCGAAGGAAATCAAGATGATCAAGAAGTCCACTCGTTCCCGCACAGTCATCCGGTCAGCCTCGTCGACTTGCATGCCAACCATCGCTTTCAGAAGAGATGAGAAAGACTTTGTTTTATGAGACCCGGAGAATGCTGAAATTTGGGGTTCAGATGGGCAGAGTAAGTGATGAACTGAAATGAATGCTCACTTGGCGGGGTGGGAGGCTTCTCCCCAATCAAGAACACGAATGGAATGGAGGCCGTTGAGAGAATGCCAAGCAACAGAATGGAGCGCCGTGTGTTGACTGGCAGAGGGGAGATGATCTGACCGATAGCTCCACCCACAGGGTTCGCTACGAAAGCCGGAGCTTGATAAGTAAAAGGGATATCTATGGAAAGGAATGCAGCTTACAAACCGCAATTAGCATTGTAGCGGTAGTCCGACCCTTCAGACTGAACCACCTCTCGCTATACATAGGCCCGAGAACTTGCCATACTGGCTGGGCGATGGCGGCAAAAACCTATTATCACGCATATGTTAGTAAAAAAAAAGCCAATAGAACAAGATACTGAATACTTACTTGACCGAGCAAGAGAAGCGCATATGCATTGTTGCCTTGAAGCCCGTTCACAGTACCAGCATAGCGTACCCATGCCGATATTAAAAGCGCGCCAGCGCCAATATAGGTCTAAAAATCATCAACAAACAACACTTGATCTTGCTGTGTGCCACTCACGCTGATCTTGATTCCCCATCTCGAGCAGAGATATGGGATTGACAAGGACACGGGTAGGTACACGCAAGAGACAATGTTGCCGAGCCAGTTTACTTGTGTGACCGATAGGTTGAACTCCACGGCAACTAATTGTTAATGGTGAGAACAAATTCGGACCGAGCTTGCCCAGTTTGATTGCATACCATTCTCGGAAATCGGCCCAAACCACGGCCACGACATCGCAGATATGATGTTGAGGACAATCTTGCCACGTGATGAGAATGAGCTACTGAACGGATAGCAGATGTAGAACTCACGAAGCCAACCAGACCCGCCCATCTTCTCTTGTACACCCTATAGTGCACCTCCTCCTTCGCCGAGACCACGCTTATCGTCCCATCGTCGAGTTTTGCGGGAGTCGATGTTCCAGAATTTTCAGAGGAGACTATGTCGCATTTGATATCCTCATCGTAGTTCATCTCGGTTATTTCGTGACGTGGTGACATAAGAAATGATTCGTGAGGGGGCCTGACGTCCGGACGCGTAGAATGGGGAGTGTGCTCGTTACGATGCGATGGAAGCGAGTCGTTTAAGAGGTTCTTCTAAACCCCCGAATGGTACAATGCCATCGCTTGTAGATCCGAGCTTGCCTGAAAGTTGATGGCATGCTCACATGGTGGAGGTTATTTGAGCGGGCAGCGAGTTGATGATTGACAGAAGGTTGACATCAGGAGCGCGCTATGCAGAGTGTTGATAACCTGCGACATCCTGGCAAAGTGCAGGGGGAATAAGGGCGCATTGTATTGAAAGCTGACTGACTTGGCGTCTTGTGCGCAGCTAAGTCACAATGTTCTCCTAGAAGTTTGCTAGAAGCTTGCAGGATCCCACTGGCAGCCTCTTCCCATTTGTTGAACTTGTACCAGGTTTCAAGTCTGACACTGACAGACTGGGCCTGACGTTCATACAGAAATAGACGAGCTTTCATTGGAGAGGAACAGAGCAAGCCGATGTCTGGTGCGCAACTCCTTTGGGATATTCGATGTTGAGAAAGTCTCGCCCCGACAGTGAAGGATCAATGCAGGACGGAGCAAAGGCGCTTATTCGGTCTCTGTAGCAACCCAAAGGAGCAAATGCAAGTCCCGATGCGGTAAATGTTGCGGCGACTGCCGAAGTTCGCGCTTAGTATGCCCGAGGCTGCAAGCACCACTGCTCTATAGGAACTGGATAGAGAATGTCCGTTTTGATATCTTCACGTTCTATTGTTAGCTGCCCTTAATGTCTGTCATCTATCGCCAGGTTCCTATCACGATGTCAAACTTGTCATTGGGAGAAAGTCTAATAGATTCGGCAAGCTGGGTAGAGATAGGTTATCGTCGCTAAAAATCACTAGCAGACTGGACATATCATTTAATAGGAACAGATAGACACATTGGACAGAGAAGGCCACCTGGAGGCGGTGCAAGTGGCAGAAGCCAGATCTGGTCAGATGTGGAGATCAGCAATACATATCTGACACCACTCGTAGGATGGTAGTAGCAGCACGTTGGGTGAATACAGTCATGCCTCATTTCATCCTTGAGCAATGATAGAGACGATAACAGACCCAACACTGATTCTTGACGAGCACATCCAGATGACATAGTACGAACGAGTCCACCAAGTTCGGGGCAAGTTTTAGGTGCTTCTGGAAGATAATTTAATTATCTAGACAGCCAGGAGGTATACACACAAAGTCTCGTTAAATGAACTCTACAACATGGCAGACAGTTCCAGCTGGCTCGCCAAGACCTGGGGGGGGCACGCGTCAGTAGATATTTCGGCGCACAATGGGGATCAGCGGGCGCGCGCTCAATCGAAGGTGGGTAACAGGTGCACCAGAGCAGTTTTAGGGCGTACCGTAGATGTTGTTGAGCGCAGTCTCAAGGACGGCGAGCGTGCGCTCGGGGGCGGGGTTCGAGCAGCTGTTTGGCGCGGAGTCGGTGCGTAAGGTCACGGTGATGTCGTCTGGGCTGGCGGGAGAAGCGGAGGCGAGAGGTGCCAGAGCGGCGGTGAGAGCCACGAGGTTGATTGCGCGTACAGGGAACATTGCGCTGTGTTGATATTTGTAGGTGTCGGGAGAAAGGCGGTAGTCGACTGATATCTTTCTTGACGCGAGGTACATTTGATACGTCTGGGCTTCACAGAAGCAGCTATAAGTATAGGAAGTACGATATTGCTTGTTAGACGTCAGCTTCTTGGTGGACTTGTCTTCGCACTGAGCTACAGGCTGGCTGCGGGTGGCAGTCAGCTTCGGCTCCGAGCCTGCCAATAAATTCCTGGATGGGAGTTCCTATATATCCCGAAGCTGTGGACGACATGGTAGCATGCATACGGCAGGGGTATGGCACGGATATTGGGGAGGTCTTAGTAGCATAGGAGAGAGCAAAGGCGGAGCAGCTACAGGAGCAGGAAGGTAGGCTGCTGGACGGGGACATCGATAATCGAGATTTTCTAGTTGCTGATATACGCCGTGATTGGCCCTTTCGTTGGCAGATTGGGGAGGTGAAGAGGGGGGCTTGTGCTTTGGCATATCTCAAGCTCCTAGAATTAGTTAGAAACTTTCGTTTATATATGTAAATGGCTCGCCATCCATCGAAAGGGTAGAGTTAGCAGGGAAGGCGTGAGCAGAATGCATCCAAACTGTGAATTCAGTAATCAGCAAGCCGGCTGTCACCAAGAATAGAGGATGAGCTAAATGAGAATATTGAAGCTGATTCACATACACGAGACAGAAGAAATTCATTGACACCAGACAGCATTCACTGGCAGAGTCGAGGCGGTAATCATGAGAACTTGGATGAGTGGCAAGCCATTATCGGTTCGGCTCCCAATGAACACGTCCCAGATGAGCTCAGGTTTCCAAATGAGCGCAATATTATCAAATTCAAGGTAGCAGTTGGCAGCATGGACTTGAAGCGAGTCAAGGTGAGTGGTGGTTGTGGCGGAAACAAGGACGCCAATATCGGCCTCATTACAGGCCATTAGGCTTATCTCCTGACCTTGTCCTGAGCTCGTCACCGTCCCCCGTCCTCCTCCACACAAGTCCTCCAGTCCAAACGCCAACATGTCCTCTATCACCGAGCCAGCTGCAGTGGCCGTCGAAGCCCCGATCCCGATGTCCTTCCCCGCCGTCCTGCGCAACCCCCTCCTCGCCGACCGCTACGCCCACCTGCGCCCGTCCAAAGCCGCCAGTGCGCCCCTCAGCGGCACCGGCAAACCCCTCCGCGCCAAAGGCCGGCGCGACGACAACGAGGGCAAGCGCTGGGTCCGGCGCAAGGAGAACGGTCAGTCCCCCCCCCCTCTCCCCACCCCAAACCGCTGACACACGTGCCCACAGCCAAGTTCTCCGGCAACCCGCACATCGTCCCCGCGTCGAAGCGCGACATGCTCCTCCCCACGCCGCACGCCCTGCGCACCTTCCCCGAGCCGCTCCCCGCGTTCCTCGCGCGCAGCGCGCCGCTCCCGCCCGCCGCCGCGCCCGCCCTCGACCCCGCCAGCGCCAGCGCCGGGCGCTTCTCCCTCAGCCTCAAGGGCATGCGGCGCGAGCTGCGCCGGCTGCGCGGCGCCGCGCAGGGCACCGTGCGTGCAGTCGAAGGGGCGCTCACAGCCTGGCTCGCCGCGCCCTCCGCCGCCGACGCGGACGAGGGCGTGCGCTTTCCCGGCGCGCCGGTGGCGGGCCGCGGGGACCTGCGCGAGGTCGCGCGCGGCGCGCTGCGGCTCGTGTGGGCGACGGACGACGCGCTCGTGCGCTACGTCGTGCACTGCTGCGCGCGCTTCCACGGCGTCGTGTCGTTCAGCCGCGAGCTCGGCGGGCGCCGGTGCACGTTCCTCCTGCGCCCGAGCACCGCGCAGCTCGACCGCGCGCGCGGCGCGCTCGACACGCCGCCCGCGACGGACTTCAGCGATCACGCGTCGCTGCATGAGTCGGACCGCGCGTCGGACCTCGTCTCCGAGCCGCCCTCCGACATCGAGTCGGACCTCTCCGCGATCGACGAGTCCGACGCGCAGTCGCACGCGGGGGACACGAGCCTCGACCACGACGAGTGGTCCGTCATCGACACCGACTCCGACGCGGAGGGCGACGAGTCCGCCTCCGAGCACGGCGCGCATTCCGTTGAGTCCGCCTCCGAGCACGGCGCGCGCTCCGTCGAGTCGCTCTCTCTCCACGACGCGACGGCCGTCGTGCGCGAGCACCACCGCGCGGGCCTGCGTCCCGCGGTCTGGGGCCACCGCCAGGGCCGCAGCGCCTCGTCGCCCTCGCGCTCCCCCTCGCGGCGGCCTGCGCGGCGGGTGCATGCGCGGATCGACCCGCCCCGCGTCGATGACGCCGGGACGGGTGGTGGTGGCAAGGGCAGCTTCTATGATTACTTGTACAATTAGGCGTGGCGCGGTGTGGAGAGGGATTGGGCGGAATTGAGATGGCGAGGGGTGACTTTGTATCAACATCACATGCTATAATGCATATTTGAGACAGCGGCTCGGTTTTTCACGGGCACGCAAGCGGAATCGGGATTGCATGAAGTAGCATACGTCTAACAATACATGTTCGTCAGATGAGATGGGTATCATGTAATGCGTGTTTAAGATTGGATGAGGTAAGATAGTCCGTAAATTCGTCAGTCGAAAGCGAGGAAACAAGACAGCACAATAAATTTAACCATTCATCAGATAGCGCACGTTCAGCCAGTGAACAGAAATGTGATCATATAAAGCGTTGACCCGAAGAACCGCTGTATCCTCCAGCCGTCAGTAAAAGATGAGGGGGAGAGGGGGGAGACGTACGATGAGATTAGTAATCGCCATGAACGCGAGGATAAATATCATGTATGCCTTCGTGCGATTCATCTGCGCCTGCGGATCGAACGTCGAGCTCGTCGTGCTCCCCGCCAATATCGCCGTCAGCAGCAGCGCCTGCACAACGCATTAGCCCTAGCTCCCAAGCAGTAAACCGACGACCCACATTCGACAGCACCCACGCCAACAGCACGTTCGTGCGCACGCTCGCGTAGTAGTCCTTCGCGTTCGCCTCGCGCTCCTGCACGCTCAGCACGCCCGTGCCCTTCACCGGGATCGGCCGGTGCTCCTTGAGGTTCACGAGCGCCTCCTCGTACAGCTCGTTCACGTCCGCGGGCTCCGTGAGCATCTCGACGTCGACCTCCGCGCGGCTGTCCTGGATGACCGCGCCGAGATCGGTTTCGGGGGTGGTGTCTTGCTTCGTGCCCCAGGATATCTGCGGGATCTGGATCAGCTTTCTATTCAACAAACCTGCGCGGCTGAGCTTACGTCGTCAAGGTTGGAAAATGCATAGCTATTGCGAAGGGGTGTCAGCGAGAACAAGACGGCAGAGAGAAGGACAGACGCACATGTTGAGGATGTTAACGTAGGTCGGCGTAAGGAGCATGTACGGGCCAAAGCTCGTGATCATGTGCCACGGGTCCAGCGCGAGAATGCTGCTAAACACGTATACGCCGTAGGTGATGATCAAACTGAAGAGGATGGTGGATCCGCCCGACAGCGAGAGCGCCATGACCACGCATTTCACAGAGCAGAACAGCATGTAGAGCATGAGCACTGCGAGGATGATGGATGTAGTCAGGTACTTCGCCTCGGACCTGCAAATATAGTTCCTTGCAGTCAGTCACGGAGCTGGGACGGGAGAAGACGCAGAACTGACGTGGCGGGCTTGTTGCCCATGGAGAAAAGGAAGCATGAGACTATCATTGACGCCATAAGGTACTGCGAGGCTGGTATTAGCACTTGCGGGTGGGAAGTGACGGGGGGCACACCTGCACGATGGTGTTGAAATACTCAATGCCCGGCAGTCCGAACGACGGATCCTCAAGCGACGATGTCAAGAGCACAAAGAACAGATAGAAATTACCCTGTAGCCAGAAATATCAGCTTTTGTGCAAGTGCAGGACAGCAAATGGGCTCACCAGGCTAAACCATCTACAATCCCAGTTATCAGCGCTCACGTTCCCAGAGAGAGAAACAAGACTCACGCAAACACCATGTTGATCACATTATACACTGTTTCCAGCATCAATGCAGCTTTCCTCCCGAAGCTCTGGCCGCTCTTCATGATCTGCCCGAGATGGGCGATCGCATACGTCGACGCGAAGAAGGAACCGTTGAGCCACCGCCGGCGCTGGCTGATGAACTCAGGGAGTGCGTCGGGAACATCTGTCTCACCTATGGCTCCTCTGACATATTTAAGCACCCTAGGAAAAGATCAGTCGCGAATGGAAGTATGAGGCAGAGGAGCCGACCAATTGGAGTTAGCTTTGGCCACTAGCTCAAAGCACAGGATACGCTACGTACAAGCAATTAGTAAATGCCAGATGGGTTATGAACAGTAGCGCCTTACATCCTCTGCGAGATCTTATTCAAGGGATGTCAGGGAATCAACGACTTGAAATAAGCAGAACGGAGCTCACACATGTTTGAGGTGAAAATATCCGTATCACGACCATGCAATACCTCGCCCTTGAAGTACGAAGCCAATGGTCCACGACCCGACTTGTCATTTTGCAGGGCAATGTACCTGTGTCCCCGTCAGTCAGGAAATTTCCAACAGGGTAACAGCGCACGTACCGATACGCCGAGAATGCACCAGGCTGTCCAATCCCATTGAGCACTACACGTAAAAGCAAGACGCGACGGGACTTACCAGCACGCTGATATACCCAAACATAGACTCCGTCGGCTTGTCCAGAATATTACTGATCTTGTACTCAAAGTTCTGCGCCGCCACAAGGGGGTTCAGCAGGTACTTCCAGTTCTTCCCTTTGTACACTGCAATCTCGCCGCAAGCGCCGCCCACATTGCTGTTCCTGTCGAATGCCTTCCACAGCTTGTATATGCTGGTGTTTCCGGGGCGCGTCCCCACATCCAGCAGCACACATACGTTCGGCTGCAGCATCGGCGCAAACGCATTGAAGAACCATCTATGCGAGTTGATCTTCTTCTGGTTCTTCTCCTTGATGCAGAGCATAATCTGCGTGGGCACTATGCCCTTGTCCGGGTAGCGGAAGTGCATGTTCGGGTCGAGCGCAAAAGACGTGGTGTACTCGAACAAGTGGGCCGTCACGGCTCGATTGTTGACCATGTTCTTCATGTGCCCACCGGGCTGATAAACGCCGAGAAGGGTAAGGCAGTCCAGCACTCGCGCATTCGTCTTTTTACGGCCATCGGCGACAATGCAAACAACGACCTGTAGGCAGAGGCAAGCATCAATATAAGCGGGTTAGAGAAGGGAAGGGGAATATGCACCTTTTTCCACGCGTCGGGCCCCCATGTCTGCGAATTCTTGCGTGAACACAGATGGGCAATATTGCGCATAACGCCATACATCGTTCTGCAGAATAGGACTTCATCCTCCTACACAATCCATTAGCACGCATAAGGCAAGGAAAGATAGAGGAACTGAGCAGCGGGCCATCTTGAGGACCTCATCGCACAACTCGGCTTCGTCTCGCACTCACGTTATACATCGTAACCACAATGAATAGCTCCGTTCTCCGCCCCGCCTCATTCTGCCTCAAAAAGAACCCATTTTTCTCAAACTCATCAGGATCGCAGGTCACCGCGGTATACCGCGTCGTATTCATCTCCGCCTCCCCTTTGTAAGGTAGCACGGCGCTGAGGCGTGGCGGGACCGCGATGTCGACAACGAGGTTTCCGTTCGTGAGCTGCACCCGCTTCTTCGACTTGTGCCGGCGGTGCACGCGCCCGGTAGGTGCGGGCCCAAAGTGACGCGTCTCGAGCGCGGCATCGGGGTCTAGGGCGTGCAGGGATGACACGGGCGTCATTGTAGGCCGCGAAGAACCCCCGTCAGAAGTGCCGGGCTCCCAGTCAGGCTGCCCGAACGGGTCGTACTTCTCGTTGAGGAAGGGCGAGTCGCCGCCGGCGTAGTGCGCGGAAGGGATGGGCGCACCGGTGTAGTGCACGCTCTCGTTGCCGACAATGTAGTAATCCTCGTCCTCACCGCCCGTGGACGCGTGCGAGCGGTTGGACAGGTGCGACGTGTTGCCGGCCGCATACTCGGCGTCGTGCTGCCAGTGGTCTACGCGTGACGGGGATTGGAATTGAGGATTTGGAGACGACATATAGGCGTAATTTTCATCAGGGTGTGGAGTATGAATCCCATACCTGTCATCGGGGTGCGGAGTGGTTGGCGGGCCATAGTTGTCACTGGGATGGGGTGTGTGGGTGGGAGATGGCACAAAGTGTGCGTATGGTCGGCTTGTGGGCAGGGGCACTTGCGGAAGTGGCGGTACATCGGGGAATGCGTCGTACCCCGCTGGCAGTGGGTTTCCATACTCATCGAGGTTGAGCGTCTCGCCTGTCACGATCGTCGGCAGCAACTGCCCCGGCTGGTACGGTGGTACAGTGCGCTCCTCCGTCACGAAGGGCGCTTCAGAGGCATCTGAGTAGTGTGAGTGCCCCGAGTGCGACGACGCGGGGTACGGGCTGCGTGGTGCCTCGAGCTGTTCGTGATATGCGTCGTCGTGAGCGACGGCGGAATAACGGTTCTGCAGGAGGTCGTCAACAGCGTTGCTGATGGCGTTCTGCTCCATGGTGAAAGCGTCGGGTGAGATGGGTGGTGTGGGGGTGTCAGTGAGGGTGTATCGGCGCAACAAGGGGTCCGCAGCGCCTGTGGACGGCCCGCCTTCAAGTTTTTTCTTCTTGTCCTGATTAATATTGTCCGGCGGGGGAGACGTCATCTTGGGCGGTGGTTTCCGGAGAGGCATGGCGTCAGTATTAATAGAGGAGAGAAGAGCCTTGGAAAGCCGTGAGGAAGAGATCTGGCAACAAGAACGCGTCGACGAGCAATGCACTGGTTCAGCCGCCACGTGATCGCAATCGGGGTGCTACGTAATCACGATGATTACAAAATGAAACTGGACTCGAAACTGAGTCTTGATTCAGACGTTGACGTCGACGCCGACCGCGACATTTAAATTTGTCCGTCATACAATTCTTGCTCTTTGTGTTGGTCTGACCACCAACGAAGTGCTTCAGGAACGCGAAGAAACGCGCCCACAAAAAACCCGCGCTGCATTCAGACTTTTGACTAAGTACAGAAGACAAACAGGACCAAACAGGAGATGGATGCTCAATAGACGCTTCAATATATATCAGTGATTATACTTTCCATATGCAGCGCTTGAACTCCTCCATACAGGTAACATATTTGACGTGAATGAAATCCAAAGCTTAGAGGGTAAATAATTATTCAGTCTAATAGTGTGTTAAGGTATAGTCTCCCAAAGACATCCTCTATACGTTATTCATTCCTCGTGTATGGATACGCACAGTCAAATGGTGTCGAAATCAATCAATGCACCGTAACTGCCATGTGTACGGAAGACTCGAGGGTATTGCCAAACTGGGGACATTGAGATGCCGCAAATTTCACGCGATCCAAGCTCTCCACTGAACAGATGATAGGGGGAAGAAATGCTTCTGGGAGATTTACTGGCGCATAGTCCTCCAATTCAGTGTTTTGCTTGAGGACCCGAACATTTTGACCTCCGCCAATCAACACTCGGTCCGGGTGGCTGCTCATTTGCACACGCTCATGCGGATGAACCAACGCCCCTACCAATGTTATGCAGTACGCTATACCCCTGCTTCTAATGAACTCCTCAACCCCAGATCTCAATACAACAAACAGCGAAGAAGTGGTTGCTGCAAGGTCTGAAAGGTCAAAATCGATTTTGTTGATACCATCAGGATAGGATGTATCGTCGGCTTGGATTAGGGTAGGAACTGGTGAACAAGAATTCGGGGACCTTTCGAATTGTCTGGGAGCAGGGTGGAAATCGAGGGGTCTAATGGACTCGCCGTCACCGTCCTCAGGGGCTACACATAGACTACGGTCTACCCATAGATTCAAGGTCCAGAAATCTTCTATAGTGATGGCATGATACTCCATATAATCTGCAGTTTTAACAGACCAAATGTGCGCCGCAGCATCATCAAAAGCGCCAACGTGTATCCCATCGGGAGAGAACCCAAGGGACCGAGGAACCAAGATGCGCCTTCCAGATTCCCTTGACGTCGGAGGGCGGGCCAAGGGTCGAGAAGATATACGACCTTCCGATACGTGTAATAAGATCATCTGCTGTTCCCAAGATTGACCTCCAAGCTGACATGATGCGCGAATTGCCCGACAGCCGTCTGGGGAAACAGCCGCAACAGCCTGCGATCCGGGGGAAGGAAGGGGATCTGTAACATCCAGCACGCCTTCCTGACCAATCAGCCACACCCTTCCGTTTCCGTCCTCTCCTAACACCCACAAATCATCTTGCACGAATTCTAGCCAAACCAGCGGGGGGAGAGCATGCAGATTCCAAGAAAGAGTGGGCTCCAGATTCCATCTACTCTCTCCCGTATACGAGTCCACGACATCAATTCTACCGTCCAAAAAGGACATCGCAACAACGTGCCCCTTAGCCGAGAGCGCAGAGCGATGAGCATAAGCGAGTTTAGGGCCAGCTTCTCCCCGGTCGAGACCTGGAAGGGAGATCATGAAGAGACTGAATGGCTCGATATTTTCCCCAATCCCCCGAATTTCTGCGCCCAGTGCTGTAAAGAATGAAGGAAGGAAGGACAGCGAATGCCGCATTGTCTCTGCCTCATCCGGCGGGAAGTATGACTCCGTACACTCGCAAATCCGACGCATCCATTCCTTGGTGTTGTATTCCTGAAAAAAAGAAAGAATTAGCCACAGTCAAAGGCTAATAGAAAATGCTACCCCTACCTCTCCGGAGAGTAAATGTCGAAGTGCTGCTAAGTGCACCCATATATGCCCTTTTGTTATGTCTACTCTACCCGTCCGCACATACCCATTTAATTGCAATAGCAGCATAAGTTCCATCCAAGCGAGAAGATGATTAGCCATGAATCGTTCAAGAAGGTCGAGTGGGACCTCAGAAGCTGGTAGTTGAGCGAGGTGGGCAACCCAATTATCCAAAGCATACTCAAGAGGAAGGAACATGCCAGTTTTTTCGTCGGCCTGAGGGTCGTCCCCGTAGCGTTCTACATTCAACAGACGACCGGGCCTAAGATCGCGCACGAGAAGCTCGAGACAACGGACACCGAGCAAATTTCCATCGTTGTTTGGGAAAAAGAAGATCTTGTCCATCTCAGTTGACGTATCAAGAGGGGAACCGCGGAGGAATTCGGGGCAGGTGGCATGGAAGAAGGTAATGGGCTCCCAGAGACTACCAGGGACGTTGATAATGGAGCTAATTGGGCCGAGCACTTCCTCGACTTCGGTTTTCTTTATTTTGAGCAGAAGTGCAAGTCCGGCAGAAGAAAGTTGGCGACCGTCTCTAAGGCCAAGAAGCGCACCGACGATGGTTCGGTACCGCTCTCTCACATCCATCCTGATTTTCCTTTGGTATGGTTCCAACGGCGGACCACCTTCAGATACTGGTGGAGGATAGGCCCGACGAAGAATACGCTGATATTCTTCATTCACCCCATAAACGCGCAAATCCGTCTCCTGCAACAGCCCTTTAAATGCCTCCTCCGGCGACACACCCCGAAGCGTCTGTAACATGCGAAGACGAATATGTGCGATCTCAAAATGGCCACGACATCGCTCCGCGAACAGTGCTATCTCGTCGGGAGGCGGAGGCCACTGAACCGAATGACGAGGGGGAAGCTTTTTGAGGCTCTCCTGCACATGTTTGAGTATGTCAGCATGTGTAGTCGCTTCAGGTATCTTGTCGACATCATGCGTGGCAACCGCACCCAAACCTGAGTGCTCACGCCAAGCATCGCTGACCTCGGTCTCGGGCCGACAGCTGACAAGAATCTTTATAGTGGGAGGCAATTTGGACATCGCGTTGACAATGACCATGAGAGACTCGAGGTCCACAGGCTCGCCACATTCGTCTAGGCCATCGAGTACGATGACGGAGGATGGAAAAGACACCTCGGTAGATGTGGGATCAGTGACGGACTCCAATGGAGTGAGTATAAGATCTTGGAGTTGTGTTTCGTCGGCGGGGCGAGAGATGATTTCTTTCCGAGACTCCAAGCATCGAAAGAGTGCTTGTCGATATGGTGGATAGAAATCGGCGAGCTGGTAGGCTAATGTTGTTAAGAAGAACGTTGAGGAACCCGTATTTTGAGTGCGGCCGGCTTTGTCAAAGAAGAATGAAGCTGCCAATTTTTTATCCTCATTGAGCTGCTCAGCTATGCTCTTGGAGATAGCGGTCTTCCCTAGACCAGCGGAACCGCGCAGCCACACATAACGGCCAGATGAATCGCTGAGATCAGACATGATCTCTTTGCGAATGTCCATGCGAGTGCTTTCCGTGCATGCGTCCTTGGGTACGGAGATATAGCTAGCTTGTGCGACAGGAAGTTTCCGCAATGCAGCTGCGAGGTGCATGACGCTTAGTGGGGGGTCTCGCGTTGTAGAATGAAGTATACACACCATCGACGCGAAGTATGTGGGTGTCTATGCAAGTCTTGATAGCAGTGGTGAGCTATGTATCAAGAAACGCACAGATAGCGCACTAAGGCGTCAGAATGGGAGGATACAGCAGTCGATAAACCACGCACATTGAAATCACGGATTGCCTGATCCACCAATGATTTTATGCGCTGAATGCTACCTGCTATCCCTGCGTTGCCAAGTGCCTTGATGAGCCCACTCTGACTTTCGATTCTGTGTAGATCTTGAGACTCTCGCTTAAGTTTCCTAGATGTATTCAAATCAACATGAGTAGAAGACAAGTGGATGAAGGTGTCCCGCACTCTAGCAATTGATTGGCTTGGCTGATGAGCTGTTCGGGCGCATCGTGACGAGTTAGTGTAGAAATCGGCATAAGCACGCGTTTCGAGAAGGCTTCAATGCTCTCCCCCAGTTCAGCCAAATTGTCATCGTTCTCTTTCACAGCCTATCAAAGATTCCCAGTCATTCAATATTTGAACATATACAACCGATTCCATAATCCACTTACTTTGTACAACTCAACCAGACTGAGCAGTACGGTCGGGACAAGGTCTAAATTAGGAATAGGCGCGAGTGCGAGCAGGGTCTTCGCCGTTTTGAGGGTCAGCGTCATGCCAGATACCACTATTTCCCTCGTGCCGGCACCTGTGGGCTTGGGCAGCTGGGAGGACGGAGTAGTGGTACCAATGGGGGTTGTGGGCCTCGCTAGGTCGATTTGAGATTTTGAAAGACTTCTCGATGTCTGTGAGACGGGAGACAATGTGTTGGCCACATTTGTCGTACTGGGTGGAGCTGAAGAAGCGATGGGGTGCGGGAGCGGAGGGGGTAAGAGAGAGGCTGCTGGAGTTAGGCTCGAAGCCTCGGTTGACTCAGATTTGCCTGATCGACGTCGAGACCATCTGAGCCATTTAGGCGCCGGCATATTGGAGCGTTGGCTCTGAACACGAGAAGAAGTGTTTGAATCGTGATCAAACCGAGACGTGGATAGAACGAAGTGAGATCGCGGAATTCGAGTGCTGTTAACCTCGAGACCAACGTGAGCCTGCAGATCTAGAGGCTTGCAGCCTCGAGGCTTGAGCGCTTGAGCGCTTATGCGCCATGCATGATAGTATCGATATGCAGGCTGTGAAGACCTTATCGATCGGCGAATAAACTGCTCCCCGCAAATTCCGGGCCGCCGCACACACTATGGACCCCAAGTCGGGTTACTGTCCTCAGGACACCGGGTGAAAGTCACCAGTCACCCGTTTACCGGGTTGCGAACGGGTTATTTCCGTACCGGGTGAATATTCGTGAGTAGGGTTTTTTTTGCTAAGTGTCGTGTTTATGTCTGTTTATCGCCTCTCGCCCCTTGCTCCACAACCACGATCATCATCTCCTGCAAGCACATCTGCTCTTCACACCATCCTCCAAGTGCTCTGGTAACAGCTCGAACTCGCTGAGGCTCTGAATGGCTCTGAATGGCTCTGAATGGCTCTGAATGGCTCTGAATGGCTCTGTAGCTTGTGCCAAGGGACTAGTACTGGTGCTGGCTGGCTGGCTGTGACCTAGGCTGGTTCTGTCTTGGGCTGTCGTTCTCTTGCGGGGGGTTCTTTCTTTGCTCGGGGCTCGTCTAAGGTATGATACTGACATACGTGGTTGAGCGGAGTGAGAGAGACATTCGGAGTGACTGATATCATTGACACGTTATTGGTGAGTTTCATATCCACCTCACTAACGCTTTACTGATCAATCTGTTTCGATACAGATATGGCCCCGCACAATGATACAATCACTTGGGTTTGCTTTGGGGGTGAAGAGAATGGTCAGTACTATGTGCCTACTACCCTCAGTGCCTTTGCTCAATCCGTGACTGCAGGATCCTGCCAGTCGAAGGCGAAGTTCTACAAGAGAGGTGGACTATATGTAGTACTTATTTATCCAGTCCATCACTTGTATTTCGTAGCAAGCAATAAACCCATTTTCTTACATCTGATTTTGATATGGATTAAAGTAATCAGTATACCGGGTGATTTGAAAATTCCCAGTTTTCAGTGGCAGGTAAAAAAACGGGTGAAACGTTTAATATTTCGACGTCTTTTCACCCGGTATTCACCAGGTATTTGTAACACGTTTACCGGGTGAAATTTCAAATGCCGGGTGAAGCTTCCACGTTAATCTGCGCATTTTCCTCAGTTTACCGGGTGATTCATCGGGTAATTATCACCAGTTCTGGGGCCCATAGTGACATATGCAGTGACAGCACTTCAAAGTTTTGTACTGTAACGGAAGGACGCTATAGACTCTGAAGTACGTTATAATTAATGCTGGCTTAGATGTGAGCTTGGCTCGGATTCAACAGACTTACAAGAGAGCATGCCGCGAGACGAATGCTGAGCGCTGATCTGTTAAGTTCAACTTGTTGCCAGTGTGGCGCGGGGCAATCGACCCAGCATCCAATTGTCGTGCTGCTTCTTCATCTCCCCGCCCCTCTTGACGTCCGCGTGCCATTCAATCTCAAAATCATTCAGCGTGTTCGGGTACCTTCCTGTTCCTTCCTTCGCGCACCAATCAAAGTCAATCAGCTTGACCGTCTCGTCGCCGGGAAGCATGATGTTGGGCTCTCGAAGATCCCCGAAGACAAAACCACCTGCGTGCAAGATGTTCACGGCTTCCTGGACTCTATCAAATTGCTTCACCGAAAGGGACGTTGGAATATCGTAGGCGGTCGGGCCTCCCACAAATTCCATGATGACCATTTTCAGCGAACCACAGCCCCCATGCGTATTACCCTCGTCGAAACCCGAGTACAGAAGCTTTGGTGCCAGATTCGAGCGAGCGAGCAGCCTATGGGCATCACTGTTGTATCGTTGTACAAACTTCACCACAATCAACGGGCCATTGTCGTCGACCCGCGCTTTGAACACGGGTTTGGTCTTGCTCCGGGCTGCGAGTTTCTTGAGGTAGCGAAAGCTGACAGGATTCTTGTCTGGTCCTGGATACGAGCAGAAGTGAGGGAACACCCGTGCTTCGTCCCCCCTTTCCATGTCCAAACCCTTATAGTATGCCTCGAGTGACTTGAGCGACGTACGGAGAGCCAGGAGCACGCGTACAGTACGGTCCAATTGTGTGTCATCAGCAGGATCAATATCCATCTCGATCCAGTCAGTCAAGGGCTTGACAATGACAGCCCGAGTGAACACGGCCCCGAAAATCCTGATATAAGGTCCTGCAATGGTGACGAGGAAGGAGGGACAGTTAGAGGAGTCCTTAATGGGCCAAGCCTATGCAAACGCTCAGATCCGAACACGGCGCATGGATGCGGTCAGGGGGCTCACATGGGTCCTGTGTGGGAAAGACGCCTGAATGGCGGGGTCACAATTCGAGCCAAACCCGTCCTTCGTTTCTATGATAGTCAGGTAGCCTACGCGCCCCCTTGTGACCGCTGCCATCACTCTATCCGCGCGTGAGCTGCCGGGCCCAGCGGCGCGCTCGTGGGTAAGGCTCACGTCAAGGACATTTTCTAAGAGCGAGCAGAGTTCCGCCTCGCGATCGCGCTCCGTCTTGTAAACTTTGCCACTGCGAGCACATAGCGAAGCAACGACCTCATA
This sequence comes from Athelia sp. TMB, assembly GCA_014898675.1. Taxonomy (NCBI): domain Eukaryota; kingdom Fungi; phylum Basidiomycota; class Agaricomycetes; order Atheliales; family Atheliaceae; genus Athelia; species Athelia sp. TMB. Next base: position 134,223 of record JACXVL010000064.1, read on the forward strand.
ATCACGAGGAATGATGGGTGTGGAGTCCATAACAGCGGTTCTGAACTCGTCGAAGACGGGATGATAAAGTTCAATAGGAAGCCCATGGCTGCGCAGTGGTCGACCATTAGGGGCGTCCGTGGAGGCCTGCTGCATTTCCCTGAACATTTCCATAATGGCCAAGGACGTGGGGGCCGATTCAGTGGCATTCGAATTGCACGGCTGTTGATCTGAAGAATGGGTGAGGACGAACCGAGTGCGGCATGCGAGGTAAAGACGCACGCTGCGCCCCAATGCCCAACTGAGACCCCGAGACCGCATCCACTACTAGCAACATCCGTAAATGAGAAACTGATATATCAAGCTTTGCTCACCCTCATATTCCCGCACCAGGATATGGAGACGCCCCCGTTCCTCCAGCGCGAACAGGTCTGCCACCTGCTGCACCGCCCGCAGATGGCGGTCGTCGTAGGGATACTCTCTGACCGCCGTGGCCAGCTGCGAGTCGCAGGGCATGGAGACTTTCCATAGACGCAGGGCATGGGCGTCGAGGTGGGCGAGGCTGTTCGGGTTCTGGGCTTTGATCGCGTCTTTCAGTGTCATGACAGACGCGTCCTCTGGGACTCTGACTTCAAACATGTCGTAATCGGGTTCTCTGCCGTAGAGTAGGCAGTTGATAACGAGTTCGTGCCGGGTCATCGGAGCAGGAAAGGGGATAGGGGGTTGGCAGCCAGTGATGCAGATTTAACTTGACTGTCGGATTCCAGAAAGTTTTGGCCACAGACACTGAGACAGGCCCCGACCAGGGCGGCACCGCCGCGCCCGCCGCGCGACCACTGACGCGCATAATCATTTGAATGCCAGAACGCTCCTCTGCCATAGATTAACGAGGCCCGATTCACACAGAACCAGCGCGCAGGAGTGAACAGAAACGCGCATTGAGCATTATCATTAGCACCCCTCAGTAGATCTATCCCACCCGCAGCTCACTGCCTCTTCTTCTCCGCGGCCTTCCTGCCCTTGCCCCCGAGCACCTTCCGGCGCTGGCCGAGCATGTAGCTGTACAGCACATACAGCGCTGCCAAAAAACCCCATCAGCCACACCCAACCACGTCACAAAGAAAACACGCACCCGGCCACCACAGCACGAACATCCCCGCCCTGACCCACTCGCTCGCGCCCCACCCCGCACCCTTGCCGAACGCAGGGAGCGTGCCGAGCGTGACGAACGCCTCGCTGCCCGCGCCGACGGGGTACAGCGCGTAGAACGTCGTGTAGCGCAGCCACAGCAGGGGATGGGGCGGGCTCCCGAGGAGCGAGGCCGCGTAGAAGGCGTAGCGGATCACCTCGGTGAAGCTCCACGCGAGGACCATGCTCGCGTAGAGCGGGTTCGCGCGCGCCTGCGTGCGGTCAGTTTCAGTTCATGTTCGGGAAGGAGAAGGGGAGAAGACGGCAGGGGAGGGCAGGAAGAGAAGGAGGGGAAGGAGGGGAGGGAAGACGCACGGAAGCGAACTGGTCGGCAATGCCCCACACGAGCGCGAGCCGGCTGAACACCTGCGCGCCCGTCGTCGCCACGGGACTCCGGACGAGCCCGAGCGCGGCGTGCGCGATCTCGAGCACCGCCGCGGTCTGCACCCACTTCGTCTCCGCGCCCACCGCCGCGAACGCCGTGCCCGCCCTCTGCACATACGGGAGCACGCCCTGCGGGAGCGCGGGGAGCGCGCTGAGGTACGGCGCGAGGACGGGGAGGACGTCCGCGAGCGTGCTGGGGGAGGCGGGGGCGGGTGAGGGGGCGGAGGCGAGGTGGAGGGCGAGCTTGTAGAGGATGTGCCCCCACGCGAGCGCGGAGAGCGTGTTGTACGCGACGAGGTACGCCGTCGCCGCGGGGCCTGCGCACGTCAGGTCCGCATATATGCGTGTATGCGCGGTGGGACTCACTGTTGCCCCGCGCCTTCTTCGCGGGCGGCTGCTCGGTGATGTGTGCCATGTAGACTAGACTAGCTTTTCGTGGTGTTCGTGGTCGTGAAAGAGAATGAAAATGTGAATGTGAATTCAAGGTGTTATCCCAGGCTGGGGTTGGTTCAACGGTTGGGGACGTCAATATCCAATGTCAATGCCAGCGCAGCCAAAGCAGGCTCGCGGTTACATAACAGCTTTGTCATCGCGGGCAGCAGCAGCGATTGGGCGTTGCGGCGTATGGGGGTGCACCCCACCCCACCGCCGACACCCAGCAGACACGCAGAGAACGGCAAGAAAAATGATTACAACGATGTACAAGTGTTAAGTAGCGTCTCGCATCTCCGCGCCCCCTCCTTCTCTCTGCTGATCAGGCTTCCTGATCACGACTCGCCCGCGTCCGATGGGCTGCGATGGGAACTACCTGGATGCCGCTTGAAAGCGTCAGTGCCGCTCGCCAGCGCGGGACCCGCGCGACGCACCGTTGTCCTTGTGCTCGTCCTCCTGCTGTTGCTGCTGGTGCTGGTGCTGCTGCAGCTGCGAGAGGCTGCTGAGCGTCGTGCGCAGCGCGGCGTTCTCGACGCGCAGCTGGTCGACGAGCACGCGGCACTCCTCCCAGCGGCGGTTCGCCTCGTCCGCGGACGCGAGCGCGGTGTCGAGCAGCTGCGAGCGCGACTCGAGCGCCTTGACGTGCCTGCGGATCGTCAGCACGGATCGCAATCGGGGTGCAAGAGGTGGTGGGAACGAAAAAGGGCACACGGCATCGAGAATGGGGGAAGGGAGGGGAAGAGGACGAGGAAAAACACGCACTGATCTCGACGCTCCCTGAACGCGCGCTGGGCCTTGCGGTTCTGCTCCGCGCGCTTGCTGCTGCTGAGGGTGCGGCCGCCGCCGGGCGGGCTCGCGCTCTGGTGCTCGTGGTGCATCGGCATCGGGGGGAGCCCGCCGGGGGAGTAGTCGTACGCGGGGTAGCCCGGCGGGAGCTGCGCGTGGTGCTGCGCGTGCGGGTGCGGGACGTGCTGGTGCGCGCCGTAGACCATGGTGTGCGGGGGCGGGAGGATGTGCTGCACGATGGGCGGCTGCTGCTGGAGCTGCTGGGGGGTGGGCTGGGGCGGGGGCGGGGGCTGCTGCGGCTGCTGGTCGGAGGAGGGGGGCGTCTTGCGCTTCTTGCGGGCGGGGGCCGGCTGGGATATTAGCTGATCGGGGGGTGGCTGGGGGGTGTCTGGGGGCGGGGGCGCGGAGGTGGATTGGGAAGGGGGCTCATTGGGGTTGTTATTGGGCTGCTGATATGAGGCTGCGAGCATGGCGCGGGCGTTTCGTGCGGATTTGGATGCGGGAGAGGGGGATTAGTCAGAACGCGTGCTGCGTCTCAAAAGCGGTCCGCGCAAATTTGGCTTTCCTCTTTGGGAGTCGGATCAGGGCGAATGAGGGTGGATTCGGGCAGATTGGGGTCAATGAATGGGAAGAAGCTGGCGGCGTATGTTGTACAGTCCTACTCTCCCTCGACCCACTGTGCGCACCGGCGGGACCACCGTGGCACCCGTGTTTCTTCCTAAGCACCGCTGACAAGCTGCGACCCAGCGCTGACGTTTGCGAAGGAATCGCCTCGGCTGACCTGATCAAATGTCAACACGCTGACACATCATCCCAGATAATCTCCTCCTTGGGACTTCCCTTCCCGCCCCCACGCCCCCCATGTGACGCCCGCGGACGCTCGGACGGCTAAATCCTCCAAACACTCCGCCCAATGGCAACCGCTAAGCCCCTTCCCCCCGTTCGCCGCCCAACACCGGCCCACCACAGCTCGCCCCGCGGCCTTGGGCACACATCTCTTATCACGATCAGCTTCTGCGTCCCATCACACCACCTCCTCACCATCAGCCCACCGGCGACTCTGGCCCTCGCCCTCCCGGCCGCACTACGCGTTTCATCCTCGAGCTTATTGCCAACTGTCAAACAGCAAAAGAGCGTCCGACTCGGAAGTCCCGGCGCAGGCCTCTTCTCTGGAGCCCGCGCCCGGGCATGGCTGCGCTTACGGCTCGGGCCCGCGGTGGGTGCGCGGCGCGGCACGTCGGCCGCAACGCAATTTGAATCAGCTCCCCGATGAGCTCAGCCAATTACCGCAGTGCCTCTGCCTCGATGAGCTCAGCCAATTAGGATGCCATCGAAAATCAGGCCATCACCGTCGCAACGGCGCGCAGTGCACCTGCAGCCGTCGGACTCGACGCTTTTGTCCTGGCTTTTGATGCTCTTCCGCGGGATCAACCAGTGATCGAGCCACCCTCCTTGACATTGAATTTCGCGGCGGTCTCGCCCCGCGCGACACCGAAAATGCAATCATACAGCAGGTACATAATGCGACTTAAATTAAGTGCTAACGGCCACACATACCGCAGCAGTCGAGTCTATCGAACACAAGCAGTCTATACCTTTCCCGTGCCCGCCTTATCCCAGCGAGTGACGGCAGGAAGCGAGGGAACGCGCGAGGTGGTGCGCCGGGGCGATAAGGCGATGGTATCACCAGCATGCCATGGGTCTGGCGCCAGCGAAGACACGTTCAGCCAGCTTCTGATGCTGCAGTGTTCATTACCAGCTGTGCGACCGCGATCAATCCCGCGGCGACGCAGAAATGCACCTGCACACAGGAGGCCAGCCACGCGCACGCTGCACTTTATTCCCAGCACGCACGCGCCACGGCAGTATCTGGTCGGGGGATGACTTCGGCCGCGCCTGTTGTCACTCGTCGGGCTCTTCGGCGACGCATGTCCGACGAGAGCGGGGCGCGAACTCGACAATATCTGGCCCGAGTGCCGTGGCATGGGACCCGCTATTTTTTGGCCCAATTCAAGTTGCTGGAGCTGCATATGTGCAGAGTGAGCCTGCAAGAGGGCCGGATATCGGGCGAATTTGAAAATGGCGTATGCATCACAACTATGTATGCAGTTGCTACTACCAGCTGAAACCCGGCCAGTGATGATGATGATGCCCTGCCCCACAGCGCGATCGCCGCAAATGGCGCTGCGAGACCCCGAGTTCCAACACGATCGGCGGTGACAGGCCACGACGATCACATCCGCTTCCTGTTGATCCCAGCGGCCCTGACCCTGGAAGCTTAACGACAATTTAGCGCGCGATTGTGCCTTTTGGGAGCACATTTTAGAGTTGCAGCAGCTGCCGAGTCGCGGAGGCAGGCGCCCGAGTCGCGGGCTGCTGGTGCTGGACCCTGGTGGCGGCGGCTGCACCGCCTACAGTACCCGGTGGGTAGATATCGACGCATATGGCGCCGCAGCGGACAAATTCAAACGTCGAGCATCAGGGTGCAGCACTGGGCACTGCGACAATGCAGCACTGCGACATAGCTGCAGCGCGGGGGCTGACGAGCGCAGACGCCTATCCAACGCCTATCGCAGATCGCTCATTGTCTCGCTGTATGCGCAGTCACGCACGGCAGCGCGGCATCCAATGACATGATTCGCCGCCAATTAGCGCGGCCGCGCGCTTCGTGTAAATTTGTCGCTGCATAGGGTCACCAGCAGCGTTCGCTCCGAACCAGATCAGACATGGCATGATCGTCGCCGTGTCAGCAATCAGCACCCCCACCTTGCTTGGCAGGTATCCTCAGATCGCGCTGATCTGCATGCTGCGCACCAAGACTCAGGCGCAGAGCGGGCCCCGGGGGCGAGTCGATATGGGCTTTGCGGGGAAGGTTACTCCGATTGGACGAGGGCGGTATGCCCCGGACGTGCACTGCCTGGTCCGCGCTAGACTGCGCATCCTGGTTGCAGAGTACTGCAATTGACATTGATCGTGACGGCTGGATTCTGCGCGAATTAAGCTTCTCCTTTCTCCGCCGCTGTCTGCTCGCCAGCGACTAATGTCCATGGCGCGAATATCCCCGAAAGCGCCTGTACATTCGCTGCAGACGCATCGGCGACCTCGGCTGTCTCCGCAGATAGACACTGACACTTGATCGTCGCCGTGTCAGCACAGGTCAGCACGAGCTCGCGCGATGATCAATCTGGCCCCGATGACCAGTGCGGAAGCAAATATGAGTCGCAGACTGTCAGTGCTAATGACCACTCGATCGAGGGAGGTGGAGGACCGATGGGCGATGGGCCTTGCTGACCCATTGCCATTACGGCGCGTCGTATAAGGTCGAATGTCCCGGTCCCCGAAGGGCTTATCAATGGCCCCCGAAAGTTGGCGCCGGGTCAAGGTTGACCTCTGTGGCTGGCTCCTGTTCTCCGCCGCCCCCAGCACCGTACCGTGGCGATCGCGAACGCCGATCACCCTGCGTATCGACATACACACAGTGTTTCGCCTTCGGCGTCCGATCTGGCGAATTTGAATGCGACGCTAATTCAGGCTCATGGCTACCCTGGCTCTGGGTTTCCCTGCTATGATCTATCCGTCTTCTAAAATCGCCCTTGCGCCGGGTCTTCTGCGCACTCGTCGGGCGTGACGTATAGATAGGCGGGCTAGTCTTGCGCCGGTTCGGCACGCTGAAACTTGTGTTCAAAAATTTTATGTTTTATTTTATTTGCGCATTTGTGGCGGAGGCTCAGCAGAAATTCCGTGGTCAAAGGCGGAAAGCGATTGAGCCGACGTCGCGAATCGGAAGAATGAGGCATCGGCCTTGACGGGGCCGGAAGCTAGGCTGCTCTGACTTATTTCTACGTGGTGCTATTCGCAGCCCAGCTAGACCCAGCTGCATGCTGATTTAATTACAGGTCAACTCCCCAGATATATACTATTTGTAATTAGAGGTAGGGAGAGCACCAAAACACCTTTTCCCATTGACCTGTGAACCTCCCACTACTAGTGGCATGCGGATGGATGAGACAGAACAGCAGGTGCTAACATGGTATCAAATGTTTGCGATGTTCGAGTGGCGCCAGCGCGTGTTTTGGTGTCAACCTCTCGTAAGCTTTTTCTCACAATCATCTGTCGCGTCTTGATCGCGTCCTTCGTGCACTTTTTTTTCTGCCCTCAGAAACTGGCATATTTTGTAAATCTTGCTAAAGGCGGTTAACTGCTTCTGATATCGCTAGTTCTGCGACTCAATTCCTCCCTCTTATCACTGCGTGCTCTGATGCAGGGTCTGCCGTGAATTCTTCCATTCCGGCTCCTTTACCGATTCTTCACATTCTACCATTTGAATGAATCACCAGGAACATACTGCAGCAGAAGCCTGCGGAATGCGCGGCACTCCGCACCTATTCGCCGTGGTCCTTCTTCGGCCAGTGGGCGCACGTCTGTGGAAGGTTCCTCAAAGCTCACGCTGCTTGTACTGTGTTTTGATATCCATGGTGTTTCTGAGTCTGCAAAACCGCGCTTACAACTACACAAGCACAATCCATCGCTTATATAAACTAAATGTTCATCGTAGCCCCGTCCTGAGACCTACAGATTCAACCCTGGGCTGGTATCCGTTCGTTTGCGCACCTGATTTAGGCTATTCTTTTCATAGTGGTGTAATGTGAGCTCGAAGCCTGAAGGCGCTTGGGGCCCGCTCAAATTGCAACACTCCAGTCACTGGCTGGAGTGACCTTGCCCGGGTGCGTTCAGTGTGTTTGAGCGCTCTGTATACTAATTATTACGACGGTAATGCAGATGTTGCAGCTTGACCATCCATCCGAATAATTTATTTTCTCAGTCATCTCGCCACTCTAGCCGGAAACAATGGATTGTTGTGGCCCCGTTAGGACTGTGCTGCGCTTTGCGGTTGCAGAAATATCAGCAATTCGCTGCTAATTTCTACCCGAATTATGCTTCTCTGTTCTCCGTGGCCGCTCGCATCTAACACGCAGTCCCAGTTGTTAGCCACTAATGGCGCAAAGATACTCCCGAAGGCGAGATGGGCTGCTCGAGGCCTGCTTTCAAATTCGGGACCTCAGTTGTCTCCGTGCAGATGGACAGTTGATCGTCATCGTGTCAAAATAAGGTCAGCAATGATTGAGCTCCCCCGCTGAGATGATAAATCCGACGCCGGAGTATAGCTAGCGTGGGGCTAAATGCTCGCGGGACTGTCAGTGCCAATGACCATTCGATCGAGGCTGGAGTACATGGTTGTGCCGTCCTGCAGGTCGGCCTTGCTGATTCATTGAGATTACGGTGATTTCGAATGCATATCCCGATTCCCGAAGGGCTTATCAACCGTAAACTTGACGGCCGGGCCTACGTGGATCTCTGGCTTTCTAGCTTTCTCCGCCGCCTCCCTCAGCGCACTACCGATCGCGAAAGCCGATCATACACTCCTACGTCTGGCGTATGTACGGGTACGCGTTTCACCTGCCGACCCGGCGAACAATGGCGACACAGACGGCCCACGCCACAGGCCTCGCAGACTGCACGGCTCCCTGGCATGCATACGATATTGAATCACGATATGCATTTGGAACGCACCAACTCGGATCCATGCAAAACGCCCTTGTATCAGCCCTGTATCTCCTCACCAGCGTCGTTGGAGGCTCGTTTCACCTGGCGAAAACGCCAGGCACCTTGGGTATCATGATCGCCCAGGTCGCACAGATACATTAGCATATGCGCCCCTTTGGTCTTACCTCAGGCTCACAGCTACCCTGATTCGTGATGGATTTTCGTGTTATCTATCTTCTAAAATCGCCCTTACCCCGAGCCTTCTGCGTACTATTCGGGAATGACGTATATGCAGGATGGCGGCGTGTTTATGCTCGATAGGCACCCTGAAACTCATTGCGTTTGGTATCTCTTTCTTTCCATTTATCCATCTAAGGAGGAGTTCATGGTTGGCGCGGAGGGCCCTCCGGAGATACCGGCGGAAACTCCGTTATCAAACCTGAAAAGGTCACGGTGCTGAGCTGCGTTCTTGAACATTATGAAACAACTAGACGAAGCATCTACAACAAAATGACCGGAAATTAGACTGCCCTATGTTATTTCTGTCTACTTAGTCGTAGTTGCGAGCCCAACAGGCTCAACCACATGTTAATTCAATCATAAGACAGCCCCCCCAGAAGTATATAATTTGTCCTATGGAGCTGCAATGAGAGCAATCAATTTCTCAAACACCCTGTGCTATAGCTGTGATCTCCTTAGATAGAGTTTAGTTGGCCATAGCGGATACGACACGTAGGGGCCCAGGTGACAACTTCAAGTTTGATCCTGTCATGGGAGTGCTTGCGTTGGAAGAGATGTTGTGGCGCATGTTTCGGCAGAAGCCTCTTGCTTTTTCCCACCATCATCTATCGCGTCTTAGTCGCGTCCTTCATTATGCACTCCCTCCTACCCTCGGAAACTCGCATATTCTGTGAATCTTGCTAGAGGCAGCTAACTGAATCTGAATTCTAGTCGGGTGACTTAATTCTGCTCGCTGACTTGTACTTATGTGCTCCGGTGCGGTCTGCCGGGAATGACTTTCGTGCATGGTGATCCTGATTTCTCTTCTTATATTGCATTCCTTCACATTTCACATTTGGAGTGCCTGCCAGGAATTAAACTGTATACAGAAGCGTAGCGAAATACGCGGTGCTGCCTCTCTCGCTTGCGGCCCTTTCTCGGTCGCTGGGCAGGCGTCTGGGTACTTTGCAACAATTCTCCAGCGCAGCACGTCGATATCTCGAGCGCCTATAACGCATGCCTGCTGCATTTACACTCACACTCACTCGCTTACTGTCACAAATACTATCACTTAGACCGAACATTCTCCTTCCCGCAGACTCGGACTTAGACCGGTATATGTTCGCTTTTAAAATTGGGCGCTTCTTTCAAATCCTGTGTATGATATGCTATCGAGGCCTGAAGGTGCTTGGCGACCCGCCAACTCAACCCGCTTCGCTTGTTGCCGAGGCACAATATGCTACCCGCGCTCAGACTCGTACTGCAGCTCTTCACAAACTGGTCGGACTGTCGTTACTGGGGATGCATACGAACACGTGTTCGCTGTGTCTGAGCGATCCGAACATTTGAATTTACAGCAGCTACAGGTACGCCTTGAGGCACCCCGCGGGCCTTCTTCCAACGCCTAACAATTTCCATTGAGGAACACCCATTATTGCCTTCTGAAAATTGGTAGCTTCTGTCTCCGTCTTGAAGCTAGACGATGTACTCAGTTGCACTCCATCGAGAAGTTTGTCGATCCATTCAAAAGCTCCATTTTCTCTGTCGTTTCGTCATTCTAGCCGCCAGTGATATACATGTGTTCTTGTCGTGGCAGCTTTTCCAGCGAACTAATGAAACCGCTGCGTGCTGTAATCTGACTTGGAAATGGCTTATGCAGTGCTGAACACTGGTTGCGCTTGTCGCCATTGTTTACTTGTTCGACCCGCCCTGGCTGATTAATCTATTTGCATAGCACGAGATTTATTATGGATGATCATCGTCAGGCTGCACTGATCACAAACCATGGAGCCGCCACCCGCCGAGCGCGACTAAGGAGAATGCCTTGTGCCTGGTTCTGGAGCACGAGGCAGGCCTTGAGCTCAATCGATGTGGCACGACGAACTTGCCAACGAGCTAAAAATCTATGCGCGCAGATGACGATCCCCAGTCGGTTCGGTACCATTGCCATCACGGTAAGACAACATCGCGAGGCGAGGGACGTGCTGCAGCTGGTTACCAACACCGTTCAAGCCAGTAGACAAGATGGTTTGTCAAGTCAATGCTATCAGGTGAAAAGCTCTCATTAACGATCCACAGAACCCTCGAAAAGGCGTGTGCTCGGATATAACGTAGATAAGCACGGTGCGGTGTTCATGTTGCACCGCCTTAGAGGAGTAAACGGTGCAAGCTCCACTGTAGTTTTGCGGGGTGAATGAGGAAGCTATGGATGAGAATGTAATCAAAGCCTTTCAACTCATATTCTGATGAACGTGTACACCACTCCGTGATTTTGAGAAGACATACTGCGTTGACCCAGCGTGTTCTGTCAGGCCTCTTGCCGCCACACTCGTGAAATCGCACTAGTGTGCGCCGTGGGAAGAATCTCGCGGCCCTAGTTGAGGATAAAGTGACTGGCACAGACACTTGGGTTCCTTCGCCATTCCTCTGTTCAACGCTGGTGCATACCCCGCAAGTCATACCCTCCAGTGTTACAGTCTCTATAAATGGCCAACATTCCTCCAGTGACTCAGTCTGGCCTTTCCAGCGAGCAGGTCAGCAAGACAAAAATCGCCGACGACGCGCAACCTGTGACGGGCGCTGGTTCGTCTGGCGTGACCGCAGCGTCAACAGCTTCGCAAAATCGTGGGGACGAGACCTTGGGGACTTCGGGTGAAAAGAACGGGCTGGTCCCTCCGAATATCACGCCATCTGCGTCTGCAGCATCACAACCAGTGTCACACGGAGACGAGAAAGGTTCTCTATCGACCACGCTCGCAGGAACACAGAAGGATACACAGACCAGCAAGGCGGGCGCGTCAACACCGGGAGCCCAAGGGACGCGCTCACCTACTTCTACCGCCTCAAAGCCCAAGACACAATCCAGCGCACGCTCCAACTCATCCCTCTTCTCCAAAATCGTGCGCAAGCTCGTGCCTTGTATCGGCCCTTCATCACGCGCGCATACCATTGATCTCAATGATTTGGAATCTGCGCCGAAGTCATCTGGCACGCACGATGGAAAAGAAGCGGAGAAGATAGTGGAGAAGCCAGTTCAGGTAGAAGAGGTTCACGCTCCTGAAGCATCAACGTCTACCTCCGCGCCTTCGCCGACCACAGATACAACCCCGACAGTCGCGCTTGTACCTGCCCCAATCGTGGTCCTTCCGCCCACCGCATCAGACACCGAGCGCGTTGTGCCTCCCACTCCAACCACGCAACTTCTACCTCAATCAGAAACAGAGGGCGTCACATCAGGCGCTGTGCAACCCCCCGGTTCTACGGGTGACGTGGTTGTAGCGGAACCGTCACCAACTCACCAGACACACGAGTCGGAAGAATCAGACGGGACGAGTTACACAGAAGATGATGACCTTGATGACCATTTGGACGACGAGGATGATGAGCATAGGCTTATCATGAATGGCGGAGCGGGGATTCCTATTGGACCGGTACGTTGCCTTATTCATGTACCTGATGAGCATCCCTTCTTACGAGCTTGGCCCTTGCATTTAGGACGGTCAACCGCGTCCTCTGCTCCCGCCTCTCGCGCCACAACACGCAGGGAGGAAATGCTTAGTTTTGGACCTGGACGAGACGCTAGTGCACAGCAGTTTCAAGGCACGTTCTACCTCTGCAAATCACGCACCACTTGAAAAAAATCTAACATATACCTTTCGGTTCCAGTCTATCTCACAGGCAGATTATGTCGTCCCCGTAGAGATCGAGTATCACTGGCACAATGTGTATGTCATCAAGCGACCAGGTGTTGACAATTTCTTGAAGAAGATGGGCGAGATATACGAAGTAGTCGTTTTCACAGCGAGTCTAAGCAAAGTTGGTCTTTACTTGAAAACCATCATTCAATATTCTGATTGCTTTCGCCAGTACGCAGATCCCGTTCTGGACAAGCTCGATATCCACAATGTTGTCTCGCACAGACTCTTCCGTGAGAGTTGCTACAACCATAAGGGCAACTACGTCAAGGATCTCTCGCAGCTTGGGCGACCGATCGAGGATACCATTATCCTCGACAACTCACCTGCGTCCTACATCTTCCACCCGAACAACGCCGTGCCAGTGTCCTCGTGGTTCAATGATCCACACGACACAGAGTTGACCGATTTGTGCCCATTCCTGGCGGATCTATCACCAGTGGGCGATGTGCAAGGCATCCTGGACGGCGGACTTTAGCGTGCTCCCTTTCGACATTGCTGCAATATGACACAGGCCGCACACGACCATTATACTGGGCCTTTTTCGGACCATGCACCTGCTGTCTTTGTTCATAAGTACCTATACATCGGTCAACTGCATCCGCCTTCTTATACCCCGCAAACTCCAATCAGTAATCCTCCACCTCTGCTGCACCTAAACTATTCCCATGCAGCCTACGCTATCGCACCGCTCTGTTTCCTGGAACATGTCTTTTCCTCCCAACGTTCCTTTCGCTGGACCGCCCTAGTTAAAGAGTGTGGGCAGGCATAGTTTGGTCACTCCATCTCGGACACTTGTTCTTATCGGCATGCACTTACATACTCGTTTCTTTGATTATTCGTGATCATTATAGCCTTTCCTTCTACTTGATCTGCTTTTTCACTTTTCACATCCCATCACTGTCCATCTGCATTCCCACCCATCCCCACTGCATCCATCCCTTACGAAACATGACACGACCCTAGGCTATGATAACGAATGAATCTCTTCTTTTGAAGAGTTGCTTTGATTGCATTGGACGGACTGCCTCATCCCTAGTTATCGTTTACCGTCGCTCATTTTCAAATTTGCAAATGGATTTGGACTGGCTATGCAACCATGAAACTTACATTAGTTAGATAATTCATTGACATAGTGATTTATAAGTCGTCGCGCAAAAACCAACCTGTCTGTGGCCAAGCCGAGTATGGAGTCCCAGGTGAATCAACATGTTCATTTTAAGATGTACTATGAGGTCTTCTTCTCGGCCGCAGCCTCGGATTTAGCAGCTGGGATAGGCTGTGATAACTGAGGGGACGGTGCTAGGGGGATTCAGTTGAGAGCAGCAACATAGTTTCAATTTGAAGGACTTACTAATGATGTTCTTGACTGCACGCTCTCCAACTTTGATCACTCTTCTGCACGCCATTTGCCATACTCCAACGCTGACCGAGCCTACGTCGTCGTTAATGCAAGGTTCGAGTTAGTGAGAGAATATATGCATACCTTTGGGCGCAAATGGCAGTGCCAACCACCAAGTGAGAGGACCCAGCCATCCTTCAGGCAGATAGAATACCGCTGATTTCCTATACCACCACCCAACGACGAATTGAAGCCCAGTGGTCATGACCCATATGAAGCCGTTGAACTTCAAGGCGAATGCAGACTTGTTGGCAGACAAATCACCATCTGTGGAGTGGAATATGATCAGTGTATGCTCAAATGAGATTATAAGTGGTGCGACGCAACTGATTTTTTCAAGGTCGGCGAGACCCTTGTCCACGCTCCGCCTTAGCTTTGCCCATTTGGCGAATTGGTCCTGTGCACTGGTCTGAAGCAGCTCCTGTTTCGTAGCTAGTATCTCGGATTTGAGCTTGCGCTGCTTGGATGCGATCGACGCGTTGAATAACCGTTGGTGAAGCGTGAACGCCTGGAGAAAATATAGCCAAAGTCAAATTGTGACCTTTCGTGACAATGCACTGGGTACTAACGAGGTCCACAAGAACAGATTTTCCAATCCACGAGATGAGTTCTGTGAAGAATACGAGCGCAAATATCGTGAAGATTAAGGTCATCGTGAACGTGGAACCGAGGCTCTAGAATACAGGATGGGCGAGGCAGAGAGACGTGTCTGGGGCGTGCGTGACCCGGAAAGGAAACTCCTTCTCGGGTGTTCCGGCGCGTTCGGTGCCGCAACCTTTCCTCCTACTTACCATGACCACACCAGAGCTCAAGGCCAGAACACGGCAAGACTATGTCTACTTTCTCTCCTATCGAACGCGCTGGTCAGAATTTGAATCACATTCCGCGCAACACCTCCTGAATCTTTCGCCGTCTTGTCAAGGAGCGACAACGATCAGTACAGTCATATGAACAACTCTATCTATTACCACCTCTTCGACTCAATCGTAAACGCATACCTCATCGAGAACTGTGGTCTCGCTCCGCCAGACTCGCCGCTAATTGGTCTGGTAGTGTCTTCATTCTGCCAAGTGAGCTTGCATTCATCTCTGGCCTCGGCGCTTGACTCATGGCTGTCTCGATAGTATTTCGCTCCTCTGGCGTTCCCTCAGGTGCTCGAACTGGGACTCAAAGTCACAAAGTTGGGAAAAAGTTCAGTGACTTACGAGGTCGGCGTGTTTGAAGAGGGAAAGAAAGCACCGGCAGCTGTGGGTGGATACACGCATGTGTTTGTTGACAACAAGTCCAGAAAGAGTGCAACCATTGGACACGAAGCGCGAGCCGGATTAGAAAAATTGGCTATTACAGGACTCGCCAAGCTATGATTCTTGTCTTTTTTCAAGTTGATTTGTGCCTACCATGGACTCCGACTGGTCAATAATATCAGTAACGAAGGCCCATGCCATTCATTGTCTGAAAGCTCCGAGTTTGATGCATACCTCTGCAATAAATATTATCATGCCCAGCTACCCAATGAAAACTGCCCCAGACAGATAGAAGCGCCACTTCAGAATAATGCGATACACTTACGTGAGTCACCAATGCTTGACTTATTAACCAGCCCTTAACAAATTTAAAGGTTGCTGTTTGCTAGTAAACCATGATTGATTTTACGCAAACAGCGCAAGAGCCTTTGTTATAGTTTTGGTCGTTAACAACCCACGACCCTTCAAGGTCCTTACTACTCCTACTAGTACGGTTGCGTCACGGTTGTTGTTGGGCCAAGAGTTTGTCATGCCACGGTCGGTATTTGACAGTGGCGATTTGCGACTGGCCCGGCTGACGATGTATGACGGATGGTCGAAGATGGACATCTTCTCGTCAATGCAACCTACTACTATTTCAATCACAGATCCCCCTGGACCTAGTAGGGCTGTCCTCCGGTCATATCCCCTCGAGCACCCTCCCAGATTACGCGCCGCACCTTCCAATATCTCCGCTCCCATCACTCTCATTCCCCAACATCACTCAGAGAACCGTGCCCGACGCTTGTATCGCTTTTGTAGCTTTCGCTCGTTCCAGGTCGAGACTGCCTTTTCCAAATCCGGTCAGTGCTGGCGATACTAGACGTATAGCTGGACGTCCGGCTACGGGTCGAAATCGGCGCTAAGATTGAATAGTCTTGTATTGATCCAATCGGTAGGAATGTGGGTAATATAGATGACTCGACCGATGAGGTTGATGAGATTTGTGGGGAATATCGGCTACGCAATGTGGATGCCCAGACCCTCATGCGAAATACAAGGTCGTCGTCCAACGAGGCATCGTCGAAATAAAGAGAGAGATCCTGGACGTCACCACCAAGTCTTGCACCATGGGCGAACAACAGTCTCATTATTTCAGGATGACAACCATCTAAGGCTGCCCGCATCGCAGTTCCATACTCACCCGCATATGTCTCAACATCTGCATCGCGTTCCAGTAGCAGATGCACCATGTCAAAGTTGCCTGCGTGCGCTGCAGCCTGCAAAGCTGTGCCGTAGAAGCCCGCCACTGCATCGATTTGTGCGCCACGATCGAGTAGCAGCTTCGCGATATCAATATGACCCATGTGTGACGCCACCTGCAAAGCTGTTCCATAGCTCGAAGAAGGATCCGTGACCGCGTTGACCTCTGCGCCGCGCTCTAGCAGAAGGTTCACGACGTTCAGGTGACCTCCATGTGCCGCCGCTTGCAGAGCGGTACCATACTTGCCAATTTGCGGGTTGACCTCGGCTGCATGGTCAAACAACAGATTTACAATGTCAAGGCGACCTATATGCGATGCCGCCTGCAAAGCCGTACCGTATACACCGGCCTGGATGTTGACATCTGCGCCTCGCTCAAGTAGCGTATTCACAATTTCGAGATGACCTATCTGCGAGGCAGCCTGCAACGCAGTTCCGTATTCCCCAGCCTGTGCATTGACATCAGCACCCCGCTCGAGCAGCAGCATTACAATTTCGAGATGCCCTATGTGTGATGCCGCCTGCAGTGCAGTGCCAAACTCGCCTGCCTGTGCGTTAACTTCTGCACCGTGATCGAGCAGAAGTTTAGCGATATCGAGGTGACCCGTGGAACGGCGACCTGCAGATGACGTCGCCTGCAACGCTGTGCCATAAGAACCCGCCTTGGCGTTGACCTCTGCACCGCGCTTGATCAGTACATTGACGGTCTTGAGATGGCCTCTGAATGATGCTGCCTGCAGTACAGTGCACGAGCCGAGGAATGATGCTTGGGCGTTTGCGTCGGCCCCATATCTAAGCAGCAACTTCACAGTATGGACATGGCCATTATATGACGCCGCGTGCAAAGCCGTTCCGTAGTGTCCGCCGTGCATATTTGCATCCGCTCCATTCTGTAGAAGGTGCTCTACTACCTGCTCCAGACCAGCAGAGGAAGCATGGTATATAGGATGAGTGACTTCTTCAAGTTGCCCATCAAATGTTCCCTTCCAGCTGCGATCCGGATCATATAGTTGAATCCAGTTCGCCAAGGCTCCGTTTTGCGGGAAAGAAAACAACCGTAGCAGCATGGCTCGCAAAGTACGTCGACTGGCGTTCTTTGAACATCGAATATGGAATAACCAGTGCTCTGCTGCATACATAGCAAGGGGAAACTTGATAATGTTGTCTTCGTTGATGGAGTCCAGCTGGTCAAAATTTAAAAGGTAGGCAAGGCAGGTTTCGGTGATAACAGAATGAGAGACGCGGTCGCCGATACTAAAGATGGATGCCGCCCCAGCCTTGATTTCCTCGGAGAGAAGATATTCTTTGACAGATAAGTGGGCCAGCTTCACTATGCCTAAATCTTTATCAGCTATCACGATCATTCTCGTAGAAATCAGAACATACTTACCATCCGTTTCCGTGATAAGGCCAGAGCAAACGGTCAACAATATTTTTGGGTCACTGTATCTCAGACGGATATTATATGCAGGGCCATTCTTGGCCTCAAGATCTACCGAGACAACGTCTGCAATCTCCTCGATTCGCATATCGCGGACAGAGAAAGCTAGCCAGTGCAATATTTGTTGAAGGTCGCGGCGACGACGGCTTCTGACCAAAATCCGCTCATAGGTCTCTGCCAGGCTTTTCGGAAGTGCCATCAGTTGTTCTTCGACCTCTAGCGCGTTGTAACAATGTTCCAAGTCATCAATCTGTAGGGCCACCCAGCGGAACCTATTGGGTGTTGAGTGAAGGAAATAGGCGAGATGATTGAGTATTTGCATACATTCCGTTGGCACCCGCAATCAGGGTTTCTTTGATGAGACTTTTGATAGTGTCGTCCCAAATGTGATTGAGGCGGAGTCGCGAGTCTATGTATAGTTCTATATCTCTGGCGGATGCCAACGCGCCAAAATGAGCGGAAATTAAACGGGCGATAGGCACCAAATGGTTGACGATATCAGGCTCAGGTCGGCTGGTGAATAGTAAGTGGAGTTTTGTAGAATTCCAGGCCGCCATCGCCTTTATCCAGTGCAAGAGCTCGACCCTTTCCCCACATTCGTCCAAAGAGTCTATCATGATGTATACATCATCAAACTCCGCTATGACGCTCTCAAGAGTTTCTTGAAGACACTTCAGAGATGATCGCTCACGGCCATTTCCATGCTTTTCGTATAACTCCTTCACCGGGCTTGGAATTCCACCGGAGCGAGAGGAAAGTTGTGATAACAGCGACCGAAGGAGATTCTCAAACAAAACCAATCCCGTGTCGGAATTCCTGTTGTCGAAGAAAAAATACGCATAGGCAGATAGCGGCCGCGGATCGCAAAATTCTCTGACACTTTCTATGATCAGCGAGCTATATTTTCAAATGAGATAATCGTTGTGGGGGACGGAGCCAGGAAAAGCAGATATTTACCAAAGAATTGTCTTTCCACATCCAGCTGTATTTTGGGTTTATTAGCTAACTGACGCATTGCTCAAGATGACTCACGACTTCCATAGATACCCAAAATGGGCTTGGAATTGGATTTCCAATGTGCAAAGTCCCCGCTTTCGATAAGCCAAAAGCCAGTTTCTGGAAGATGTTTACGCCGTGCTGCAGTGTAGTTGGCTGAGACGTCAGGAGAGGCCAACCAGCCATAAACTTCGCAACCTGGGAGTAGGAATGAGATCAATTTACGCTGAGCTGTGGCATAAACAGTACCAAACGTGGTATCGTGAATAACTTTCAACCGTTCCTCAATGGACGCAATCTTGTCGTATGTTTCGAGTCCATTCGCGCTGTCCTTGTATGTTATGTTGTCTCCGGCGACATTGATAATTTTCGCATGACCTGAAACACCAATTGTGTTGATCGCCTATTGATATATTCAGCTTCAAGCACAAAACGTTTGCAGCCCTGATAGGTGTTTTACCGAAGCTTGATGGGTTTTATTCTTGAGCTTGGGACTTACAACTGCAGGTGCTGATGACATGCATGTTTCACCCGGGTCCATCGAGGTCTGCAACTTCTGGCATCGCAAATTTAGCCTCTCATTTGGCGCTAGTCACGCGAGCGCACCTCATGAAAGCCAGGCCAAGTGATTAGTGACATGATGGCGAAATTGTCCTAAAGGGTCATTTAGCAAGCCAACGCAATCTAGTCGCAACACTTGGAAAGACTTGCAGTGTTGACACTTGCGATCAGGGGTGGCAAAAGGAGGCAAGGAAGCCAGAAGAGCTTCCAATGCCCATGGTAATAGAAGAGCCAAAGAAGGCAAACGTAGAAGATGAGCCAATAAAACCGAAGGCGCTGATGAAAGCCACTTAGAAGTAACTCAACACGTCTGGGTAGGCGGCTGGGTTTGGTCACGCAGCGAGCCGTCTGTCTCTCGAGTGAGTTCTTAAGATGTCGGACGTGCAAATTCAAATGCAAGTGCAATCCAGTCTCAAAGCCATTTTCCGACCGCAGATCAAATGTTGCTTGACAATCCATGAGTGGCTAACCAGAGTGAAATGAAATGACAAGATCACACACCATCCTTTGCAATGATATCGGCACCACAACCAGACCAACTAATGTGGAAAAGAGTACTATGTGAGCTGGTGACTTTACACACCAATTCCATCTTTATGATCGATTGGGCATGGAAATGACTGATGAAAGATAAGCAGCTACTATGAACAAGGGTGCGAGTACCACTCACAGCGAGCACGGAGCGTGCAGCACAGGATATGCGGCTTGGTCGCTGCCAGTGTCCATCTTTAGATTGAGGACTTCTTCATCATCGACATGTGTAACAAGGTGGTGTTCCCGTTCTGACCATGCAAAGACCGCCCCCGGTTTGCCTACGATCTGGGCGTCTATGGGGGTGTAGTGAGTGATAATTGAGTAATATGGTGGATATCGATTGGCACCAATGAAGCTCGCAAAGAGCATATCGACAGATTTGGGGAAGGTGGGGCCGATTTCTGGAGGGCTGGTTTCTAAGTTCGCCATATCGTGGCCGAAAGGACGTATGTGGTCGATACAGCCGCTGCCTGAAAGGCCATGCGCGTATTGCACGGCCTCAGGAAGTAGCCGCCAGGGGCGCCTCCAGCCAAGGGCGAGACTGAATAAGCTAAGTAAAACCAAATTTGGATAGATTTTCATCCGGTTCATCGTCAGGAATTGGTCAGTAGATACATGGCCATTCCCTTCGCAAAAGCACGTATAATCGAGTTGTGTCAAGTTGTAGAGAGCTATGCAAGAGTTTTGAGTTGTAATTTGGTGGACAGTGGGGGGACAGGTTCAGGCTGGGTTAGGGTTAGGGTTATTTGCCTGTCAAGCGCTCAGCGACTCAGAGCTGTGCTGACCTGTGCTGACACTGTGACACCATCTGATTCTCAGTGGTCACTGGTCAATCATCTTGCGCATCGTCTTGTCAACCATCCACTAGCCCAGAATGTCGGAATACTGGGTCTCTAAAAAGAAATACTTCTGCCAATACTGCGACATCTTCATTGCAGATGATGTACCATCACGTTCGCACCACGAGAATGGCATGCGACACAAGGGCAACAAAGAGCGGTTCGTGAGAGGGTTGTACAAGGCGGGAGAGAAGATGAAAAAAGATGCAGAAGAGGAGAAGAGGGAGATGAAGAACATTGAGGCGGCTGCGCAAAAGGCTTACGCGCTGGACGTTGGCGCTGGCCGAGGCGGCATCGGAGGACCTGCGGCACCTGCTCCCAAGGCGCCAGTGGCTCCACCGAAAAAACCGTCAAATCCCTATGCAAATTACACTACTGCTGCATCTCTGGGCTACACGGATCCTGACGCCGAACGGATAAATGCTGAGAATGAGCGGAAGCGAACTCAGGGTGTTGCTGGCGAGTGGGAACTTGTGCCAGTAGTACCCGCACCCCCATCCGAAACCCTGCTTGGAGCAACGGATAACCAGGAAGACACCAAACCGATTGATGGGGAAACGGCGATGGTAGGGACGAAGAGAGCGGCAGAAGCACCTGTAGACGACGACGAAGATGGCAGGGGGTGGAAACTGCGGAAGAAGACTGCACGGTTAGGGGATGTGTACGATCCCGGTGAGATACCTATCATCCTCAAGGTGAAAAAAGAGGAACCTTCACAGGTGGAGAGCTTGCCCGTGGCTAGTGGGAGTGGAGAGCCAGTCTCGAAGGACACCTCGGCCGCCACGGATATGCCGAAATGGACAAAGACACAATGGAAAAGGGCTACCGACCCTGTGGAACCTACGTCTTCCGCTATGAATCTGGATGCTGATGCTTCACCATCAAGTCTCCCGGTGAAAGCGGAGGATGCTTCAATTGAGGAGCATATCGAGCCCACATTAGAGATTCCTGCTTCGCTATCCGTCAAAGCGGAACCGTTGGTGGCCAACCTTGAACCGTCACCTTCTGAACCACCATCTAGTTCGGGCGCGACTCTTTTCAAAAAGAGGAAGGCACGCGGTGGGCCTGTCGGAGGCGGCAAGCGAGATAAATTCTGACGGGGGGGTTCACAATCACCCCGATGGGATCCTTTTGAAGTCGCTTTGAACGTTGTTTTGCTTGCAGTCTTGAACCAACGCCAAATACGTCATGTATTATAGATGAGTACCGCACATACATCCCGCGACTCGTTGCGGGAAGCTTCTCGATTTTGCTCTAGCGCCCCTCGCATGCAACGTGCCAGCGGGCACCGCCCGCAGATCAGCCTAGGCTGCTTTGTGCCGCACCTTGCGTTTGCCTACCGTCCAAGCGCTACTTCGACCGATTACGGGCTGGTCGGGCTTGAATGCAAGGATGAGGTTTCCTATACTACTATCCTTAGAAAGCGTCTTTGTATATATGATACACAACTACTCTAAGGTTCAATCCATGTCAAACCTGGTCAGTGATGGGCGGGGTCAGGCTGACCCCCTGACCCTTTGACCGGGTCGAAAGGTCAGACCCGGGTCAGACCCCGGGTCATGAATTTCTGACGGGTCGACGCGTGACTCGATTGGCATTTAAGAATGACGTATACTCGAGTAAGTAGCTATTTACCTGGCAAAACAGCCTGTATATCCACCGTGATAAATCAACATTGCTCAAAGTGCACTCAGTTTCCCGTCTGCCTCAGGTATACCTTCCAAACTTTTCCACTATACGATTCCCCGGGAGCAAGGACGTATGGCCATACTTTTTCTAGGGCAAAAACCGATATACTTACACCAATTTCCAAATACGGACTCTGACCCGTCAAGGTCAAGGGTCAAACGGGTCTGACTGGTCTGACCTTTTTGATGGACCGGGTCTGACCCGTCAAGGAACATCACTGAACCTGGACGGTGAATATTTGGCGACAGGGCGAACTTTCTGCCACGAGGCTCGGGGGTTCACGCGGTGCCAGGGGGGTTGCCAGATCAAGCCACCAGCAACTTGCTTCCCAAATTTACAGCTGTTTCTGGTCTCATTCGCTTCTCCTCTCTCGCTCTTTGGCATTACACACTCGCCGCCTGTCGCTCTTTACCTTCAGTATACTCAATCATCATGGGTGCCAATCTTTCAAAGGCGTTGGGTAAGACTTCTCGGGCTTGTTGGACCAACCGTTTTTGCCAACTGCTGATGGTGGTGCGGTAATTTCTTTTCAGGCAAGATTTTTGGCAACAAGGAGATGAGGTTGTTGATGTTAGGGCTTGATGCTGCTGGAAAGACCAGTGAGTTTGCTCTTTCCAAATTTTATCCCACTATATTGAACATGACACCTTAACAGCGATTCTTTACAAACTGAAGTTGAACCAGTCTGTCACCACCATTCCAACAGGTGCGTATTCCCCTTCGAAATGCTGAAGTCATGCTCATTCAGAATTTCCAGTTGGTTTCAACGTCGAAACTGTGACCTATAAGAATGTGAAATTCAACGTATGGGATGTCGGAGGACAAGACAAGATCCGGCCTCTCTGGAGACATTACTACACTGGCACACAGGGCCTTGTGTTTGTTGTCGATAGCCAGGATCGGGAAAGAATCGATGAAGCAAGACAGGAGCTTCACCGGATATTGAGCGATAGGGAAATGAAGGATTGTTTGCTGTTGGTATTTGCTAATAAGCAAGATTTACCAGGAGGTGTGTACTTATGAATCTCCCCACTCTACGCCGTCTCTTATATTTGCACCTCTAGCTATGGCACCTGCAGAGGTTACCGAAAAGTTGGGCCTACACCGCATGCGAGAGCGGTCATGGTATGTCCACCCAAGGTACGAGCACAGTCTGAGGTGTTAGAATACCGTCGCTTAATGTCTCCTCCCTGCAGCTGTGCTACCACTGGTGAAGGCCTGTTCGAAGGTCTTCAATGGCTCTCTCAAAATGTCAAGAAACGCCAACCTTGAACGACCCACCCATTCCGTCCGCATTATCACGTTTCGAGAGATGCTTTGTTCATAGAACTTCTCCTTTCCCGTTCCCAGTTTATTATACCCTGTCTTGGTTGTTCCCCTTTCGTACTTTCTATGCTCCCCCATCATGGCCTGCACGACTCCAACTTCACGTACTACGGACAGATTATATTTGTCATAACGTTCATCTGTTTCTCCGCTAGTGTCTCGCTCAATATCTACATCCCCCAAGAGCACTCTTCTCCTGAGGTCAATTAATGCATGTTATTCACTCTCTTGGGTCTTGGCACATTTGGAAAATATGGACTCTACCTAGAGCATCATTACGTACAGGTTTTGTCGTATTCAGCCAGTTTCGGCTATAAATTCAATCGGCAATTCTTCGTTTAATATTACGGGACCTCACCGGAATATACCCTGCACCCCCACCATCACCCTTCATGTTGGCTGCTGCTGGGAGGCGATTTTTCACGAGAGGCTTTGCTACGAATGCTATTGGCGTCGATGGATTCACTGGGGCCGTTGGTAGTACACCACTGGTTTGTGCTGTTTTTCTCGTAACATTCACAGACGCGAATCTGAGTCCAGTTAGATCTACTTGAAAGGTCTATCGAAACGGACCGGGGCGCATATATACGGGAAGGCAGAATTTCAGAACCCTGGTGGTAGCGTCAAGGACCGCGCGGCTTTAGGAGTTATTCGGGATGCAGAAGATAGTGGTCGGTGCGTTATCATCCGCATGCTGCTCCAGCGTGTCTTACTTACAAGCAAATGCTAGGCTAAAGCCTGGCGGTACTGTCGTTGAAGGTACAGCCGGAAATACTGGTATTGGGCTGGCACACGTCTGTCGCTCTAGAGGATATAGATGCGTAATCTTTATGCCTGAGACGCAAAGTCAGGAGAAGATCGACCTTCTTCGCATGCTCGGTGCAGAGGTCCACCCGGTACCAGCTGTGGCCTACGACAATCCCAAAAACTACAACCATTTGGCTCGGGACTTTGCCGAGTCAACGCCAAACGCTGTGTGGACCGACCAGTTTGACAATACCGCCAACGCATTTGCCCATTACATCTCAACTGGTCCGGAGATCTGGGAACAAACTCAGGGACAACTGGACGGGTTTGTATGTGCCACTGGGACTGGCGGAAGTCTTGCAGGAATTGGAAAGTACCTCAAGGAGAAGAGCGGAGGCAAGACGCAGATATGGCTAGCCGATCCTCCTGGCAGTGTGCTCTACAGCTATGTCACAAGTGGCGGTAAGCTCAATGAGCGAAGTGGTAGCTCCATCACAGAGGGTGCGTCGCCAACAAATTACATTTGCCAATTTACATCCTCACAAATTACAAACCAGGTATTGGGCAAGGTCGGATAACGAAGAACCTTGGAACTTTCGTCAATGATCTCTCGGGTGCCCTTCACATACCGGATGAGGAGTCTATTGCGATGGTGTACGAGATGTTGGACACCGAAGGGCTCTACATCGGAGCAAGCTCTGCTTTGAACGTCGTAGCTGCTGTCAAGCTTGCGCAAAAGCTTGGTCCTGGTATGTGTTGGGTTGTTTCTAGAGGCCATATAGAAGCTCATTTCATTGCTCAGGTAAAACCGTAGCGACTTTGATCTGCGATGGGGCGTATCGTTATCAAACGCGGCTGTTCTCTAAGAAGTGGTTGCAGGCGAAGGGTTTGGATAGCGCAATTCCAGCACATTTGAAGAAATATGCCGTATTAGATTAGCTGAAATTATTTCAATAAGTGATCATCAATCCATAGCAAAGCGGCAGTCCGATAGTCAGGCTGAGTTCATATTGTTTAACAGAGGGCATCAGGAAGTCGGACGGCGCTTGCTATGGCCAGTTACTGTTTCCGAGAGTTGTAGCAGGTTTCTGCGGCATATAGAGCTATGCAACGCGGTTACAAAGGAGATGCGAACTTAGCAGTATAGATGTAACCGGAGTAGATTGCTTATAAAATTATGAAAGAGTGCAAATCCTCGCACTCAATTTGCAAAGTAGGTGAAATTTCTTCGAGTGACTTGGCAAGTGGAACAAAGTTCTCAGTGCCATTGCGAATGCCTGGCGGACACGTCGCCGAGATGGTGAGCATTTGGAAACAGTGGATAGGCATTATAGAAAATCGTAATCACATGCCATGATAGCTACGTCCAGCTCCCCGTCTTCAGACTCCAGAGCATCGTTGTGGCCGTGTTCTTCTGAATATCCGTTCACTTCGTCCTCGTCTTCGCTCTGATACCAGCCTACTTCATCTTCATCTCCAGCATCATCGGCGACATCCATGACCACTTCAGTTTCGTCGTCGGTAGCTCTTGTGGCGATTTCGACATGCATAGCGTCGTGAGGTCCGACTGCGCGATTTTGATGCGTGTGGCTGACTCCCCCGGCGTCTAAACATTGCATGATCATGTTACAGTCGATGAAACTGAAAGAAATGACTGAGCACCGTAAAGTCTCAGACACAGCACGTCGCGTATGCACTCGCTAACTTGCATAAAAGCCTCCCAATCGTCTGTATCGTCTGGTGGATACCCGGCACCGGGTGTAGCCGATAATAGCCTCGACCTACGGAGGTCGTCGAATGCGAGGATTATATGATACGAGCGAGCGAGCGGCGACCAACGAGGGATCGAGAAACCGCAAGGGGGCGAGCTGGGACTCCGGGACAAATCCTCTCTTCGGTACTGGCCTGCCCTGAAGCTATACTGACGACCAGGGACCATATGTTGCTCAGATACGCTCTTCGAGGCGGGGCCGGTGCGAATATACTACACATGGCACCCAATACTCGGGCATACCAGTGAGAGCGGTGGGCCGAAGACAGGGTTTGATGGTTGACGGGACAGCAACATAACGGGGGGGACTGTAGTGAGTTCAGTCAGGCAGACAACTGCATTTTGTACCTCCAGCAGACGAGATATCAGGTGGCGCATAAGCTCATTCAAACGAGGACCAAAGAGAAGAGGAGTTGAGCTTGTTTCCGCACGATTGAGCTGGATCAGAGTCCGATAACGTGGCTTTTCGCTGGGCTAAACATCCGAATCTCAATCTCATATCACAGGGGGCATGGTACCATATTTAGCCACAGAATACTGACAAAATATGCGAAAATAGTGAGAACATGTTCCATGTGATGTTTCTCCACAAAATATTCAAAGAAGATTTGATCTATTTTCGCATTGTTGATCCTCAAATCACTTGGGAGACAATGGTGATGTTCAGGTACAAAGAACAATAGATATTCGAGCCAAACGCCCGCCAGGCATGGATAAAATTGGCAATGCTTTGTCTCAGAACATTTGTCATGTTTTCTCTCATGTTTGCGCCTCAATCATGCCAGAAATGTGCCAAATCTGTAGGAAATGTTCTGTGGCGAAACATCATACGAGACATGTTTTCACTGTTCTTGCATATTTTGTCAGTATCCTGTGACCGAATATTGTACCACGCCCCCTGTGTATGTGGTTTCCCGTGAGAAAGTGAGATTCCTGCCTCGAAACCAACGCGACGGCCAGTCCATTTCTCAATCCCTTCTCTCATCTCTTCTTCCATGTTGAGTTGGAAGACCTATAAGACGGTAAGTCGCCGGATCCGTCACACCATGTTCAAAACCTAACCATTTTCCCGCTCTCATTCGCGATGTCTGCAACCCCCACTCCAGGTCTCGCTCCAGGTCTCACTCCTGAATCCACCGAACTAGCTGATCTGAAACGCAAGTGCACGACCCTACAAGCTCAGTATGCCACGGTGCAGGGTCAAATAGGTAAACAGCAATTCATGCATATCATTCTGTTGAGACACACTGACTGATTGCAGTGCTTGGGCCGCGGGCTGCGCTAAATCATACATAATTCTACGGACTCACGAGATCTGGTTGCTAGGAGCGTCGCCGTACGGGGTTGCTCACCTCAGGGGAAGATGTAGAGCCTTCTCCAGAGTCAGTCCCCTACCATCTACAAGTGCACCGTCTGATCTTGTTGCACAGGGAAGGTGCTCTTTACCGCTTGTGTATGGAGCTCATCAAAATGGTTCCATTGTTTTAAGCTTTTGCTTAACCAGAGTGAGGAGGAAGCCTTGCGGGACTATACCGAAACGTATGTGACTATCCTTTATCATCATACACAGATTTAACACTGCCATAGCTATGCAAAAGGTCAGACGTGATGCGCGGGGACGACACGGCGGGACTCAGGTGCGCGACTGCCGGTTAGGTTGACGCTCTGTTCGGTGCTTTTCTCCCGCGCTCCGGTCGGAGTCGAAATCCGAACGGGGTCTGGACAGCGACCACACTGGACAATTGCTCTCCCCATCTGAGCATTCTTGGGACGATCCCACGTAAGTTCACCTGCTCTTTGATATCCGTTCATCCTATTCTTTTAGTGTCCGTAGTAAATTGTGGGAAGGACGCCCAGAGTTTTTGGTCACTGCACGCTCGTGGCCAAACTTCCCTTCCTTATCCTTCCCAAATCCCCTGCCAAATGACAAAGCTGTACATTCTTTCTGTATTTCAGAAAATATAAAATCTGCTCATCATACGAGAATCTCTGGAAATCATTGCTCCTGCGCGCACTATCACGGATGCTCTGCGGTTTTCCGACGTCATCATATATTCTGAGCTCTCCCGAGGGCTCGCAAATTCCCCAGCTTTGTAACGCATTGCAACGTATTAGCTTTTAAAAGCTCTGCAGAGTGTTGGAAAGTATTTAGTGAAGGGTATTTGTTCTATTTCCTGCTCCAGGGGCGAAACATTGAAACAATTTCAGTCATTTTAAAAGCTAATACGGTGCAACGCAATGTAAAGCTGGCTGCAATATATCCACTGATTTCAGCGTTTCCGACGTTTCTAAAGCCATACAAGGGCTTTACAACGCCCTGTTGTTTTTCCTGATGGGTGACTTGAAACTCAGCTCTCTGTAACTTTGATCGGGAGACGCCACAGACGCGAACGCCGAGCGCTAATGTAAGTTCTCCTCTATGACTGACATGTCAACGTCTTCAAGCTCCTGACCTGACCTAGAGAATTACGTGTCTTTCGGAATGGCGAACTCCATGGGAGAAGCGTGGATATGTGCTTATTTGATCGACGTTGGAGAAAGGTTCGAGGGCAGCTTGACGAATGAACCGTACCGCGAAAAGAAGAAGATAGTTCAGCTCATTGAGGTGCGTCCCCATATATCATGACAGACAACTCTGCATTTTCTAAATCGCTACTCAGTTCTTGACGGTTCCTTTGTCTGATACAGACCAATGCTCAATATGGGCGGTAGTTTCGGACAAGCTACACAAGATACCGGTACGATTCACTTCAGATGCCCTGGAGATTTACAACCGGTCAGCAATGCAGTTCCTACTGCGATTGGCGCGCTGAAATATATATGCAGAAAGAATGCTGGCAATCCATTGACATCTCGCACGAACGCCATCGTCACCATCAACAAGTTTCGACCAGTGTTTACGCGCGTTGTGCTGGGCAACAACATCAGGAAATTGAGCTCAGAATCCTATCTTGCTCTCGAGGTCGGCTCGATCGTTGTTCTTGGAAGTGAAGGGGAAAATGTTTTTGGATCTCCGAGGAGTGTCGAAGAGAATGATAAGGTGAAGTTATGGGTGACCGACATGAGAAAGCCAGGAGGCAACGGGTGAGCATATAGTCGTCAGTCGTAAGGTCACTTCTAAAATTTGCTGGCCTTGCTACCTCAGTGATGTCTTGAGGCAGAGGAAAGAAGCTGAACAAGTACCTATTGGCCATGGAGGTTCCGCAAAGAGCCCTCGCGTTCCGTTGCGCAAAACAATCGTATCTTCACCCAGTAAGCAGACCGGCAAGAAAAGGGCGAATACATCACCTGGAAAGCCAGCTGCATTGGTTGCTCCCGGTCCTGTGGATCTTATGAAACTGTATAGAAAGCAGTTCCGCGTATGTGACCCCCTGCATTCATGCCTCCGTCAACCGATACTAATCTCGCTTCACTCAAGAGCATCCACGAGGATCCATGGCCACTTGCCATTCGACCTCCCCACGTCATAGAGCAACTGCGGCATATGCCTTGTACGTACGATTACTCAACTAGAATGCGCACCGTGAACTTACAGCTTGACAGTCAATAAGGCCGCCTTTGGACCCTCAATTGCAACGCCACCCAAGGAAGATGTTCCCGCTCTGCTCCACGGCCATCGTGCTCGACGTAGCACTCCCAGTACGTGTTTGAGACCCGTTACACACGAGCTAGGCTCATCTGAAAGATAGAGCGGCATGCTTTGGATCTGGGCTCAAGTCAACCCGTGCTTACTCAACAACGAGAATCCTCTCCAATGCCTATTGGTAGCCCTACTGCCTCGGAATGGCCACCCTCTCCAGCCGGTTTGAACGCAATGGATATCGATGATCCCCAGGATAGCATGTTAGAGTCGGAGAGCCACCTAGCTGCGCTTGTAAAGCAAGAGCGGGCGTCTACCCCTCTCAAAGTCTCTTCACAGCTTTCTCCACCTACCCCTGCGCAAAGGCGCAGATCGCCTACTTATCTTGCTCCCAAAAATTCTTCGCCAAAGACAATCCCTAGCACCCTAGTCACCGACCCCAAATCATTTGCGGGGCATCGATCGCCATTACCGTTACCTCTGCCTGATGGAGGCGATGCCATCAAACGCCGTGTTCCTCGCCCCCCTCAGCCACCACTTCCTGACGTGGATGCCTCGGGACTGGGACGAGTTTTAGTTTCTAACTCAGATACTTCTGGCACTGTTGCCTCCCAATCACAATCCCAGGCTCGTTCGGAACATCAAGCATCCCAGTTCACGTTCTTTGGATCATCGCAGATTGCGCCTCAGGAAGCTGGCGACACCGTCGGTCATGAGGCAAAAGGATCTAAGCAGCCTGGCACTGCGGAATCTTCACGCCGGCCTCATGCTCCTGATGGCTCGAGTCAACCAAAGGACTATGATGGTGATGATTCTTCGCCTGCTATTCCTCGCTATCGGAAGATAACCCAGAAAAAGAATGAAATGCCGCCTCCCGACGACCAAAGGCCCGCGGCAACAGATAGTCCGGACCAAATGGTGGGCGTTTCGCGATCACCGCCTGTACAGGATGACCCAGGCGCGGACTCTACCACCGATCAGACAGACTCGGACGATGAACCTCTCCAAGACAGGGACCCTCGTCGGACGAACGAAAGTATGAAACAGCCCACATTGGACCCCGCTGATGAAAAACCTGCGGAAGCAGATTTAAAGATTTCTACATCTTCGAAAACGCTTGAGCAATCTGTCAAACATCCTCAAACTCATATACTTCAGAACGCAACGGACTCGAACAACATGTTCTCGCCGCCGAATCAATCCCAGCACTCCTTCAATAGCACTATTCCTCCCCAAGTTCTCGCATCCCCTCCACTTTTCACCCAAGCAATCCCTCTACGCGCGTCACCTGTTATGTCGATACCAGATGGCCCATCGTCGCCGTTTCCCGGAGCGTCTTCACTTACTACAAAGGTCGACCCACGCAGAAAACGCCTGCTCGCCGATCTTTCCGCGGTAATGATTGAGAAGGGGAGTGCCCTGCCACCTAATTTTACGGGCGTGCCCAACCCTAAGTTCGACACGACAACTCGGCGTACACTCGCAGGAACCACATTGGAGCCGGGGATATTTAAGCTGAAAGGTGTAGAAATCGATGTCTTGCGCTTGTGGGATCATGTGCAAGCACATGGGAACCGACATGAGGTGCGATGCATTGCGCTACTATGGCATTGGTTGTATTCAATCTATGTTACAGGTTCCGGAGGAGGCTTGGGAGTCCCTATCCTCCCAGATCGGCCTGCCAGCGGAGATTATGGTGAGAAATCCAAAGAAAGGGACTTACACCATGCGTTCTGCTCATGTACTCAAACAATATTACGAGAGCATTCTGGGCGCGTACGAAGACGTATGTCGCATGCCTTCAGGGCATGCACGCTCACAATCTGTCGCAGGTACATCTGCGAGGCCCAACCAAGCCAGCATCGACGAAACTGCAGATACTGTCCCCACCCCTCTAATAACCAAGCCCATTGCTCAAGAGCCTCCACGGGACCCAAATAAACACCAAATCAATATTTCGTCGGTACCTGCTGTTCGACAGAGGAAGTCTGTCGAGCAAGGGGAGCACGATGCTCAAGCCTGGGCCCGGCCGAGCTTTATGGTTGATCGACCATCCAGCGCTAAAGAAGACGAAGTAACGCCACCCACTAATTCTTCTTTTCTGTCGACAACCAGCAAAATCATCAAGTCCTTCAAAGAGGAGACTGATAGTCGTCTGGTCTCGAGATATCGTATGCCCGGCGCCCAACCGATTGCGTCTTCGAGCAAGCTGCAATCTACTGCTTCCGTGTCCAACAATGAATATATCTCGCTCGATACCCCGCCAAGGGCTGGCGTCAAACGCGGTCACGCTCAAATTTCCAACACCGAGGCCGTTCCAGGGGAAGTAACAGGCGCCTCATCCACGAGTTCCCGAGATTCTGGCAAAGGCAAGCACGCTCGACCAACACCGTCAAGAACGAGCTCGCATGGATCGCATGTCGACTTGGCTGCCCTAGCATCCGCCGCGTCTGCGCAGAAGAGGCGGCGCGTGGAGATTGGGCGTACGCCCTCTGCAGAGGACGTATTCATCCGCGAAGCGAGTGTACAATTTGCCTCCCCGACCTCGAAGCGGAGCCAGGATTTCGAAGCTGAGAACCACGCAAACCCGCGCCCCAAACCTCAGAAAATGAGAAAAGCTTGTAAGGTGAGCGCTGATTTGGCCTTGCTTGAAATGTGTGCTAATGTGCCCTGGCTTAGCCCAAACCGCCGAAATCACGCCTTGAAGGATACCACCTGGACATGCGAGAGAGAAAAGAGCAAGAAGAGATGGGGCCACTTGTGACTATGACCTCTATCTGCGAAGTTCTGGTGTATTGCGGGCGGAAAAGAAGATTGTCATCGCCGTCGTAAGTTTTGCCGCCAGGGTTATATGTATCGCTCAGGCTTCATCGGTATCATTATTATTCCATCCTCCTGTTGTCTTTCCTGGACATATTTCCTTGTTTTCCTTTCGGCGTATTATCCAGTTGTAGAATATGCAATCGTAATTCACTAACATTAAATCGATTACAATCGTCTCACCAATTAAAAGGACTCAGACCTGAAGTTCCACCGCCGAATGAGCGCAACTCGGAATGGTCACTGGTGGTGGCTAAGGGCTTGCCCCGGGCCGGGAGCGCATTGACCCAAACATTTACAAACAGGCGCTCAAATCACTCCGAATTCAGCTCTTGACAACAGCAACATGCGCTCCTGGCTTGGATAACAGGAAGGCTCAGCCACAATCCTCCAAATGAACTCGGGTCTCGGAGTGCCTGATTCCGGTCGCCGTTCAAACACCATTCATCTGCCAATCGCATGCAATCACTCGAGCACTTCAGCACTCAGCAGCTCCGAACGCGACTGCACGCAATATGACGATTTATTAGTCTCTCGCACAACGCACTTCGTTCAATCCTCATACCTCCAGATGTCCTACTCCGAAAATTCAGTACAGATAGGCTTTCCATTCCCTTGTCTGCCGTCAGATACGGTTGCATCGCAAGGCTGGTTCCTGAACGCAAAGCCCGCACGTCGAAGTCCTCCGGTCGTTTATATTCAAGATTCATTGCATGGCACAACGCACTAGACCATCTCAGATGGTTGCGATAGCTCTACGTGCCCTTAGCATACTTACAACCCATTATGGAAACATCATCATCGATTTGCATAAAACGATCCAGCGACGAAATTGTCAATTCAAGCAACTTTCGCACACTTCTGTCTTTCCTCCTTCTCAGTCTTAGCAACATGCTGTCATTCTTTACCTTTGCTCTCATCAGCCAGGCCTCCTTGAGCTTGGCTGCTATAATCCAAAAGCGCGCTGTCGCGTACTACGACCCCACCGCGAACGGTACGCGATTCAATTGAAGAGTCTCTGCATGCCCTAACAATCAGCTGTAGGAGGATCGATGCTGGACAATGCAGGCGGCGGACTCGGCGAGCCCCTGAACGTCATTATATCTGGCCTGAGCTCCCCTGAAATCCTCACCTATGATGGGTTCTACAACTACGCCCAGGCCATTGGATTGTATGTAACTTCATGTGATCTGGTCTTCACGCCGCAACTGCTAAAGGACTTGAATAGCTCTGAGGAATGCTTAGGCTTCCACCTTGGTGGCCCTCAATCGGCCAACTTGGGCGATGGTATGTGCTTCACCTTTTAGTCTTTCCAGCCCCTTGCTTATCGCCACTATCAGGAAATGGCTGGGTCAACCAAACCACCGAGCTCAGGTTTGACTACGGCAACTCTGGCCTTGGAACATGCCTAGAATCTCTGATCGGCGGAAACCATCTTCGGTGAGTTTTTTTGGACCTCTTATGACACAAACAGAGGCTGATCAACTCGCATAGACTATACATACAAAATGGAAATGAGGCTAACAGCGGTGCTTTGTTCCTGGCTGTGTCTAAAGAGGAGGACGTTAGCAAGTCGCACACGGTCATACCTGACGGATATGATGTTGGCCGGTGAGATCCACTTGATTTCACAAGTCATGGAAGTACTGAAATAACATATCAAGCAACGAGCTTGTTGCTTCAGCTACTGGTAGCACCAGCTATGGTGGCGTCAAATATTCTACCGTTGCCCAAAACGTCACCGGCCTTCTTGCGGCAGGCTCTGCTGGCGTAAACCACGGTCAGTTCTACTCCTGCAAGTAATTCACTCGATACTCACCAGCCTATCGTCGAACAGGCATTGCAACGGATGGTATCACCACAGTTCTCACTGTAACAATCGTTTAATTTACCACTTTGATTATTGCATATCTACGTAATTTTGATGTATATATCTTTGAGCATTCACTATATTTAATCAATGCAGATAATCTTTGAATCTCCATCCAGCAGGGCATCAAGGGAGGTACAGTGCATGACGTCGTGTCAGCCCGGCTGCCCAACGGCCCGCTCTCGTGGGGAATAATTTATTTGCTACCGATCGATAACATAACTCTGCTTGGCAGTCTCCGAGCTCGCCCGCCAGTACAGGCATGATCGATGATCATTCATGAAATGCATGAGCCTCGAGGCTGCATACTCAAGTTGAACAAGAGGTTTTCAGCAAGCTTAAGCCGACTTCCTTGCTCTTACTTCATTCTATTCACGTCTCAGTTTGATCACGATTCAAATAATTCTTCTACTTAGAGGCTCAGCATGCCGAAATCGCTCAAGTCATGGTTTCGGCGTCGAGCAGGCAAACCAACCGAGGCTTCGAACGTAACCCCAGCGACCACTCCCTCACTCTCTCCACTCCCGCGCCCTATTGCTTCTTCAGCTCCATCCAGTACGACAAATGTAACCAACACATTGTCTCCCATCTCACAAACATCAACGACTGGTCCTTCAAAGTCTCAAATCGACCTAGCGAGGCCCAAAACTCCCATTGGTACCATTACTCCGTCCCCACAGCCGCCCAAGCCAGCAGGTGCCGGCACGAGGGAAATGGTTGTATCTAGCATCACGCTGACCCTCAAAACGGCGAAGACCTTGCTCGCGCTTGCACCTATTCCTAATTTGGACCTTGTCCCAACTGCACTGCTCAGTCTGGTTGAGTTGTACAAAGTAAGTGGATTATGGATTCGGTTGATATGTCCATAGATTGAATGACTGGGATTCTTTGATAGGCTGTAAAAGAGAACGACGACAATTTGGCCGAACTTGGGAAGAGCATTGAAGCCTTCTCGAAACGCGTACTTATGCCGATTTCCACACTCACCAGCCATGATGCGCCCGAAGAGCTCATCAACCAAGCCAATCAATTGCTAGAGTGCGGGACACCTTCACCCACTTGTCTTCTACTCATTTAGTTTGAATTCACTCAGGGAACTTGAGCAAGAG
This sequence comes from Athelia sp. TMB, assembly GCA_014898675.1. Classification (NCBI taxonomy): domain Eukaryota; kingdom Fungi; phylum Basidiomycota; class Agaricomycetes; order Atheliales; family Atheliaceae; genus Athelia; species Athelia sp. TMB. Next base: position 169,621 of record JACXVL010000064.1, read on the forward strand.
TTCCAAGATCTGCACAGAATCGAAAGCCAGAGTGGGCTCATCAAGACACTTGGCAACGCAGGTATAGCGAGTAGCATTCAGCGCATCAAATCATTGGTGGATCAGGCGATCCGTGATTTCAATGTGCGAGGTTTATCGACTGCTGTCTCCTCCGGGTCCTCCCATTCTGATGCCTCATTGCACTATCTGTGCGTTTCTCGATATATAGCTTAGTGCCACGATCAAAACTTGCATAGACACCCACATACTTCGCGTCGATGGTACGTGCACTTCACTTTACAACACCGCACCTACACTGAGCACAGAGCGTCTCACAGCTGCATTGCAGAAGCTTCCCGTTGCACAAGCTGACTTTCTCTCCGTTCCCAAGGATGCATGCACTGAAAGCACCCGTATGGATATCCGCAAAGAGATTATGTTGGATCTCAGCGATCCGTTGGGCCGTTATGTGTGGCTTCGCGGTTCCGCCGGTCTAGGAAAGACCGCTATCGCGAAGAGCATAGCTGAGCAGCTGAGTGAGGATAAAAAATTAGCTGCATCATTCTTCTTCGACAAATCCGGTCGCACCCAGAACACGGGCTCCTCGAAATATTTCGTAACAACATTGGCCTTCCAGCTTGCTGAGTTCTACCCGCCTTATCGACAGGCACTCTTTCGATGCTTGGAGTCACGAAAGGGGATTATCTCTCGCCCCGTCGACGAAATACAACTCCAAGATCTTATAATCACCCCATTGGAGTCCATCACTGATCCCACATCTGCCGAGGTGTTCTTTCCATCCTCCGTCATCGTCCTCGACGGCCTCGACGAATGTGGCGAGCCTGAGGACCTAGCGTCTCTCATGGCCATTGTCACCGTGTTTTCAAAATTGCCTTCCACTATAAAGATTCTTGTCAGTTGTCGGCCGGAGCGCGAGGTCATCGATGTTTGGCGTGATCACTCGGAATCGGGTGTCACTGCGATACATGATATCGACAAGATACCTGAAGCGAGTACGCATGCCGACATATTGAAACATGTGCAACAGAGCCTCAAAAAGCTTCCTCCTCGTCATTCGGTTCAATGGCCTCCGCCTCCCGACGAGATAGCACTGTTTGCGGAGCGATGTCGTGGCCACTTTGAGATCGCGCATATTCGTCTTCGCATGTTACAGACGCTACGCGGTGTGTCGCCGGAGGAGGCATTTAAAGGGCTGTTGCAGGAGACGGATTTGCGCGTTTATGGCGTAAATGAAGAATATCAACGCATTCTTCGTCGGGCTTATCCCCCACCAGTATCTGAAGGTGGTCCGCCGTTGGAACCATACCAAAAGAAAATTAGGATGGATGTGAGAGAGCGGTACCGAACCGTCGTCGGTGCGCTCCTTGGCCTTAGAGACGGTCGCCGACTTTCTTCTGCCGGACTTGCACTTCTACTCAAAATGAAGAAAACTGAGGTCGAGGAGGTGCTCGGCCCGATAAGCTCCATTATTAACGTCCCTGATAGTCTCTGGGAGCCCATTACCTTCTTCCATGCCACCTGCCCCGAATTCCTTCGCGGTTCCCCTCTTGACACGTCAACGGAGATGGACAAGATCTTCTTTTTTCCCAGCAACGAGGGGAATATGCTCGGTGTCCATTGTCTCGAGCTTCTCGTGCGCGATCTCAGGCCTGGTCGTCTATTGAATGTAGAACGCTACGGGGACGACCCTGACAATAAAACAGGCATGTTCCTTCCTCTTGAGTATGCTTCGGACAATTGGGATGCCCACCTCGCTCAAGTACCAGCTTCTGAGGTCTCACTCGACCTTGTTGAACAATTCATGGCCAACCATTTTCTCGCTTGGTTGGAACTTATGCTGCTATTGCAATTGAATGGGAATACAGAAAAGGGTCTAATATTCCTGACAAAGGGGAAAATATACGATCGCTTGGCATCGCTTCATCGTTTACTCTCTGGAGAGGTAGGGGTAGTGGCACTTTCTATTGGCCTTTGATTACAGCTGATTTCCCTTCCTTTCAGGAATACAACGCCAAGGGATGGATGCATCGGGTTTGCGAGTGTGGGAGGTCTTACTTCCCTCCAAGTGGCGGCCAGTCAGAGTACCACTCGTTGTCCTTCCTTCCTGCCTTCTTTACGGAACTTGGCGCAGAAATTCGGGGAATCGGGGAAAATATCGAGCCGTTCAGTCTCTTCAAGATCTCACTTCCAGGTGTCGTCCGGGGAGAAGGTGGACCTAACCTCGCTTATGCTCATCGCTCTGCGCTCTCGGCTCAGGGACATTTGGTTGCGATGTCCTTTTTGGACGGTGGACTTGATGTCGTGGATTCGTACACGGGAGATAGTAGATGGAATCTGGAGCCCACTCTTTCCTGGAATCTGCATGCTCTCCCCCCGCTGGTTTGGCTAGAATTCGTGCAAGATGATTCGTGGGTGTTAGGAGAGGACGGAAACGGAAGGGTGTGGCTGATTGGTCAGAAAGGTGTGCTAGATGTTACAGAGCCCCTCCCCTCGCCCGGACCGCAAGCTGTCGCGGCTATCTCCCCAGACGGCTGTCAGGCAATTCGCACGTCATGCCAGCCTCGAGGCCTACCTTGGGAACAGCAGATGATCTTATTAGACGTATCGGGAGGTCGTATATCCTCGAGACCCCTAGCCTACCCTCCAACATCAAGGGAATCTGAAGGACGCATCTTGGTTCCTCGGTCTCTTGGGTTCTCCCCCGATGGGATACACGTTGGCGCTTTTGATGATGCTGCGGCGCACATTTGGTCTGTGACAGCTGCAGATTATATGGAGTATCATGCCATCACTAAAGAAGATTTCTGGACCTTGAATCTATGGGTAGACCGTAGTCTATTGGTAGCTCATGAGGGCGGCCCGCCCATGAAACCCGTCGATTTCCACCCTGCTCCCAAACAATTCGAAATGTCCCCGAATTCTCGTTCACCAGTTCCTACCCTACTCCAAGCCGACGATACTGATAACCCTGATGGTATCAATATAATCGATTTCGACCTTGCAGACCTTGCGGCAACCACTTCTTCGCTGTTTGCTGTATCAAGATGTGGTGCTAAGGATTTCGCTGAAAGCAGGGATATCACGTACTGCGTAGCATTGGTAAGGGCATTGGTCCATCCGCGCGAGCGTGTGCAGATGAGCAGCCACCCGGACCGAGTGTTGGTCGGCGGAGGTCAAAATGTTCGAGTCCTCAGGCAAGACGGTGAATGGGAGGACTGTGCGCCGGCAAATCTCCCAGAAGTATTTCTTCCCCCTATCATCTGTTCAGTGGAGAGCTTGGATCGCGTGAAATTTGCAGCATCTCAATGTCCCAAGTTTGGCAGTACCGTCGAGTCTTCCGTGCACATGGCAGTTACGGTGATTGATTTCAATACCATTTGACTGCGCGTATCCATATCACCTTAACACACCATATATGTAGACTGAATCATTTTTATCCTATAAGTTTTAGTTTTCATTCGCGTTGAATATGTTACCTATGTGAAGGAGAGTTTGCAGCAGTTCAGCGCCCCAAATTTGGCCATACCATTGAATCTTCTGTTCATATGGAGGTAACAGCTGTTGCCCAGCAGAAGCTTTAGCTAACATGAGTTTTACTTAAAATGACTCCCTCTCTCTCCCTGCACAATTTGTCTGTGGTTAGATCGACTCAAGGAGCAAGAAAGGAGGAAGTATTCGTAATTTGACACTCATAATTAAGTCATGAAAGTTTTGATATCAGCGCTATATATGGTATACAGCTACATGCTTGGCCAGCGCAGGAAGGGGAAGGGGAAGGGCAAGAAGAAGCAAAAGGATCGTGAGGGAGAAAGAGACGCGGTGTTCCGCGGGTGGGCTGGATATCTAGTTCTACTGATGAGGACACTAATGTAGTGCATCAATGATGCTCAATGCGCGTATCGCTGCATAAAGTATTCATGCACTCAGGATCATTCCAACATAATTGGAGTATATTTGCGAGAGGCAACAGTTGCGCGTAACTATCTATGGGGACCATTATTGACACTCGGCGAGAAGCCGACCCTCGCGCCATGTGAATAGTCGTACGTGCTATACCCTGGAGGTCACCATATCAGGTTAGCTATCCGCGCCTTGCTTGCTCAGCGAAGCGCGACTTACATGACTTGAGAAATTCATCGCCTAAAGGGACAGGGAAAATAAGCACATGATGATCCGCTGGCGGCGAGCCGGACGTACCTATGATAGCCAGATTGGACGGGAACCCACTCCCCAGTCCCAGGATGCCCCCAACGCAGTCACTGTAACACGAGAAAGTCAGCCCAGTAGCCCACGAGGAAAGCGGAAAACGCACGCGGAGCCAGTGGTTGTGCGCCCGAGGTTGAAGTCGTACTCGTTGATGCTGTAGAATTTGCCGCCGAAGGAGAAGGAGATAGGCAATTTCGGGGCGCACGGATAAGTGTAGAATCCCGAGCCGTATTGAGGGGCGTTACGGGCTCCCGGGATCTGTGGAGGGCAGAAATCAGGAAAGTTTACATGGGCTCAAGACTGTGCGCACCAGGGCATAGAATTGGGCGGCAACGCTGTCTGGGAAGTATATCAACGTGGTGCCAGTGTCGATAGCCTGTAAAATTATAGTTGAACAAATCAGTGCCGCAAATGTATGAGACAGGAGAGGTATCTACCGCGACAATGTTGGTCTTCATGACTTGCTGGCGCGCAGAGCCCACGCTAATAGCATCCATCGCTACCGACCAGTACGTCTGCGACTTAACCGGGACCCATGATACCGGCCCCGTCGCTTTAGTGGCGTCGTAACACCCGAAGCAAACCTGCATGCAGTCACATCAGCACACTGCTGAGCATCGGACAGTCATTGTTGCACATACTTCAGAACCGGTAACCTGGTTGCGCGTGAGATGCACGCTGAAAAGCGGCGCGGCGACCTTTTTTTGCGCGATGAGGTTCTCGAAGAAAGTGGGCTTCTTTGATGATGCGATGGTCCCGAACGCCATCCCGATGAGCCCGTCGTTAGGCGAGTCGTTGAAATCGTCAGATTCTTGCGAGACCGCGCCAAAGTACTGGGAGGAGATGGCGAGACTGCCGATGGAGACGACGTCCGTCGCGAGTGTTCCAGATACTTGACCCTCTCCCTGTGCATTTCATCAGAATACTATTAGCTTTGTGACGAATATGTCGGCTTGTGCTGAACTTACATAGGTGACTTTGAACTTCTTCCCAGTATTGTAATACGTCGAGCTGGTTGTCGAGTCAAGCATCCTGTTACTGCATTGCGGACAGTTGACCGGCACCCAGAGGTCTGCGCTGCCAGTGTCAACATCGACTGTCAGAGTTTGCGGCGGCGTCCCAATGTGGATAGGCCCGTAGTACAGAATGTCTAGGCTACCCTGCACCTGGTCCTTAAGCGCTTGAACGGCAGTCGTGACCATACTCGGTAATCCAGGAGAAACTGGTTTTGGCAGTGATTCTTCACCGCCATGAGCAGCGACGTTGATAGTGTCGGGCTGCTGAAAACTCTCCCAAGCTTCTTGAGGGCTGTTGGTGTCGGGATAGTACTGCGTGATGTTGCCTAGCCCCGGTGACAATCCTACCCCGCTTAGAAACTGCCCAGCCTGGCCGTATTTCGCAAAAATGCCTCGCAGCTCTCGCTCCTGTGTTACATAAATGAGGTTAGACATGGATGCTGGAAGCAGATCGGGCTGAACGATACTCACAACGTACGAGGAATCAAAGATCGCGGTCGTGGTCGATTGGTTGGAAACAGGAGATCCCTGCTGGGAGGAGCGGCTGATCTGCTGGACGAAGCCTCGAGCAGGAAGTAGGTTATCGTCGTCCGAATCGTCATCTCTGAACGGTGAAGCAGCGACACTCAAACTGAGAAAGCACGCCAGAGGGATAGACGCAAGCATATTCACGATATAGATGGTGCAGAGAAGGGGGTTGCGCAAGCCGCATTGCAGAGGCTGACGCACATAACAGTGCTACATGACGGTCGAGTTCAGAATGAAGCTAGGGGTAAGAACCGGGGGTGACCGTGACCCAGACTCGGTCAATCGAAATTATAAGCGCCCTCAGCAACTTCTTGACAACCATGACCACTGTTGCATTGTCTGCAAGACTCTATGTCGCTTCGATCTTCTGTGCATCCCCTGGCGAAGGCCTCTTCGGTCCAACATTGTGGCAGCAATCTTCTTAATAATATGTGACCATGCGTCTTTGGAGTATTTCTGTCAACCTAATTCGCCGCCGTCGAGAGAATCAAACGTCACCATGCCAGCTTCGCAATCACAGAGGCTATCAGCAGATCATCTTCGCCATCCCATGCAATTCTTATCTCCATGTTTACCGTCAGATTTCCCATATGCGGTCGCTTCGGGATGTCATTGCCCTGTTCAAGCCTCGGCCAGACTCGCTGGGCTTCTTCCATCGTTCCTAGCACATTGCTCAGGAAAAACGATCCACGTGCTTGAATATCAGGCGAGCACGCATGGTCATGATGAACGTTCACTGTGTTCTTGCCTTCCATACGAGAAGATATGACAGGTCCCATTATAGAAGCACGAACAACATAAAATGGGCCACCTTGAAAGAATCAGACCAGGCATCGTTTGCTCTTCCAGCCCTCCCTCTCTCTCGGTCTTAACAGCATGCTGTCGTTCATCACATTTGCCCTTGCCGCTCAGGTCTCCCTGACCTTCGCGGCGACAGTCCAAAAGCGCTCCGTCGCATACTATAACCCCACCGTGAATGGTACGCACTCTATTTAATAATGCCTGTAGACGTTCTGATAACATTTACTCGCCATAGGTGGGTCCATGTTGGACGATGCCGGTAACGGACTCGGCGAGCCTTTGAACGTCATCATATCTGGCCTGAGCTCCCCAGAAGTACTCACCTACAACGGGTTCTACAACTTCGCACAGGCCATTGGATTGTGAGTAGTTTCTCGTGCTCTGATTTCCCGCGCCGCTGATAGGGCTGAACAGCTCTGAGGAATGCTTGGGATTCCACCTTGGTGGCCCGCAATCAGCCAACTTGGGTGATGGTATGTGCCCTACCCTTTCATTCTTTGTCATCTCATGCTTATTGCCATTGACAGGAAACGGACCCGTCAACCAAACCACCGAACTCAGATATGACTACGGCAGCACTGGACTTGGGACCTGCCTTGAATCTTTGATCGGCGGAAACCACTTGCGGTGAGTTCTTGTCATGGTCTCATCAAGAACACAAGCTGACTAGCTTGCACAGGTTATACGTCCAAAACGGAACTGAAGCTGACAGCGGTGCTTTGTTCTTAGCTGTCTCCCAGGAGGAAAACCTCAGCGAATCGCACACCATTGTCCCTGATGGTTATGATATTGGACGGTGAGGGTCTCAGTTAACAACTATGCGAACAATGAACTAAACCCCGATTGTAGTAACAGTCTCGCTGCTGCTGCCACGGGCACCACCAGCATCAATGGTGTCACCTACTCGACCACTGCTCAGAATGTCACCGGCCTGCTTGCCGCGGGCTCTGCTGGTGTAAACCACGGTCAGCTCGTTTTCGCTCTAATAGAAATCGTGCGGATACTCATAAGGCTTCCTATTCACCAGGCATTGCGACCGATGGGATCACGACGGTTCTTACCGTCAAAATACAATGATCTGTCTTTGAATTATCGCATATTTTTATTGGGGTCTCCCTAAATCTCGAATCACATTCTTTTGATTTGCTGAGCGTTTCGACTTGATGCCCCAGCTACTTGACATTTTCAGCCTCTTACAACACTCTGGATCTCGTTGCGTGCAGTTCTGGCTGATTATTTGACACCTATTTCCGCGGCGCCCGAAAGATCCATGAGACAAGGGTGCTCAAATGTTCTTGTCACCACGGTTTGTCAGGCTCGGGCTGGCTTATCAAGAACAGGCTGAAAATGGAAACTGAGGACACCCCTCTAGGCAATGGCATTTTGAACTCGGGTGTATTATGTCACATTGCTAATGCTGATGCAGGAGTTGCTAATCGCATCAACGTTCGCCATGCTGACGCACTCAGTCATCCATATCTCGTGCTACTCATGATTAGCCCGCTGAACTACTATAAGATAGCCAGTTCTTGCAACGGAGAACTCACAAAACAATCCTCACCCCACATTACAAGCACAACAGCACTTCTACGCTTTCATAAATGCCTTACAAGAACATCGCGGTCATTGGAGCTGGTACAATCGGGACCCCAATAGCTAAAGTGTGCCTCACACGAATCTTCTCATCAGAGTGTACTAACCGTCGACTCAGGCTCTCGTTCAAGAAGGCGCAAATGTGGTAGTATTCACGCGACCCGCATCCTCATCTGGCAAAGATCTGCCTGAGGCGATCAAGGTTGTGGCAGTCGACTTCGAAGACGTGTCCGCACTCAGTGCCGCCATCAAAGAAAACAACGTCGAAGTCGTTATATCCACTGTGGGCTCTGCAGGACTCGAAGGCCAAACGATCCTGGGTGATGCCGCAAAGAAGGGGGGCGCGAAGCTTTTCGTACCCTCTGAATTCGGTTTTGCTACAATCGGAGCCACGAAAGGTGTTTTCGCTGTTAAAGAGAAGGTAGCCAACCACCTGAAGAGCATTGGCCTGCCCGCGATCCGCGTCTTCGTAAGTCAATTATACCATTCTCTTTGCCAAACACTCACAATGTCTGCATAGACTGGCCTTTTCATCCCATTCATCCCGTGGGTTCTCAATGTTGACAGCGGAAAAATCCAGATCATCGGCACAGGCGATGTGAAAGCAACATACACCCACCCCAACGATATCGCCGGGTTCGTTGCATATGTTCTCACCCACCTCCCCGCGTCCGAGCTGGAGGACAAAGTGTTCCGGATCCAAGGAGAGTCGGCGAGTCTGAATGAGATTGCCGCGTACTACGGCACGAAACATCCTGTCGAGCATGTCGAAGAGATATCAAGCGATGCCTTCAAAAACCTACTGCAAGGGGTAATCGCATCTGGTGTTGGGGGTACAGTGCCAGAAGGGACGGATTCGAGCAACGGCCTCTGGGCGGGACATGCTTGGACCGGGATCAAGGAAGGCTTGGGGCTGTAGATTAGACGCGATTCTCTTATCTCCACCCAATGTTTGTAGCTGATTAAACAATGCTTGACATGAAGTCTCTATACTACTCACCTTGTGCAGATATGTCAGGATAGGTCAGGATGTATGCAAGGAAACCTGCGATGTGGAAGTTAGGGTGGATAGAATTTGCATTCTGTTTACATGAGCAACAATCTGTACGTTTCAGGTTTCAAATGCAAGAAGTCAGGGATTATAGGTCGCTGAAAAAAGAGCCTATGTAGAAATATCTGAGCAGATGGAAGATTTGTGGAAGATGCAAAAACTTAGAAGGTGTTGAGTGGCGGATATCCACATGGGGACTTTCCCGGGCCGGTCCGGGAGCACCACACAAACGCGTACAAACAGGCACCAAATTACTTCTGGCTCTTGACTACAGCAACATCGACATCGGCTTATACTGCTGCCAACTTGGCATGAAGAAGCCTGGCAACAATCCTACATTTGAACCTGTGACCCGGACCGCATGGTTCTGCCCGCCGCGCAAGCGCCATTATCTGTCAATCACAGAGTCAATCACTCTGTAGCAAGACAGCAGTGATTGTGTCTTGCTACACAGGTACTATCGATTTCCTCGTATTGCACGCCTCGGTGGCAAATTCGAGCAGAAAGTGGTGATGCGCACGTTGACTCTGCGCTCTTTGGGAGACCAGACCCCATCACATGAGATCACAGAGCGCGGCTGGTGTTCAACAATGTTTCCAGAATTCTGGCGAGTCCGCATGGTCATAGTGATTTGAGCCCTTACCATACTAGCAGTCTCTATTTGCATCGTTCGGGATTTGCATAAGATGGATGAACCTTGCGACCCTTGACCCAAAGCAACTTCTACTCTCTCCAGTCTTTCCTCCTCAGCCTTAGTACCATGCTGCCATTCGTTACTTTCGTCCTTGCCGCCCAGGTCTCCTTGAGCTTGGCCTCCACTGTCCGAAAACGTGCTGTTGCATACTATGATCCCTCCGCAAATGGTACGCGGTCTACTTTAATAAACCTGTACACGGCCTGATAATTTATGGTAGGAGGATCCATGCTGGACAATGCCGGTGGTGGGCTTGGCGAGCCTTTGAACGTCATTATTTCAGGACTTAGCTCTCCAGAAGTCCTCACCTACGACGGCTTCTACAACTACGCACAGGCCATTGGATTGTAGGCACCCTATCACCGTCCAGTTTCCCTGCATTGCTAAAGGATCTGAATAGCTCTGAGGAGTGCTTGGGCTTCCACCTCGGTGGTCCTCAATCAGCTAATTTGGGTGATGGTATATACCTTACCTTGTTGTATTTGCCATTCCACGCTTACCGTCATTACCAGGGAACGGCTGGGTCAATCAAACCACCGAGCTCAGATTTGACTATGGCAGTACCGGCGTCGGAACCTGCCTAGAATCTCTAGTCGGCGGAAACCATCTCCGGTGAGTTTATATGGGCCTCATATCGTTTGGAACCATTAGACTTATTAGCTTTCATAGACTCTACATTCAAAATGGAGCTGAGGCTGACAGTGGGGCTTTGTTCTTAGCTGTCTCGAAGGAAGAGAATGTCTTCGAGTCACACACGATCATCCCTGACGGCTATGATATTGGCCGGTGAGACATATTTGAGCTCGTCTCTTCAGCCACTGGCAGCACCAGCCACAGCGGCGTTGAATACTCTACTGTTGCCCATAACGTTACAGGTCTTCTTGCGGCAGGATCTGCTGGCGTTAACCACGGTCAGTTTCTCTCCTCCGAGCAATCAACAGTGCAACCGATAGGCTTACAGTTTTATTATTGGACAGGCATCGCAACGGACGGTATCACCACAGTCCTCACTGTCACAATCGTTTGATTTACCATGAGAATTAGCACATACATTTATTGTAATTTCGATATATTCCTTTGACCGTTCGCTATGTTCGGGAATCTAAGCAATTGCATGACTGACATTTGGTAAGGTACGTATGAAGAAGTACATGTGAAATCCGCCACGGTCCAGCACGGTCCGGCATGGAACGTGTAAGATCAATTTTATATCAAAGAAGCGCCCAGCATCCACATCTTGTTGACAACCACATTAATCGCTGGCATCTTGTAATCGGGAGATCTGACAACAACCCTACAAACGAGCGAGCTTGTGACTGAAAATGAGCGTGTGTGTTCGCTTGCCTTACAAATGTGATCACTTCAACCACTTCCCGGCAACTTGGTTATGGTCATCCCTGCACATGTACTATTTATTGAATTCCTTGCTTGCTGTCACGTACGGCCCCCTCACACGGCGCGGTCGCGTATCGAAAACGTGCCGGGTGGTCCGCACCTCCCTCGCTGCCTGAGCTGTGGTCTTTATAGTAAACGGCATTACTTGTCCGGGAGGATACTCAAAACGTGCCCACCCATCTGGCGACTGCACATGCGTCGCAATGGTATGAAGCTTTCTCAATATACGTACTATCTATTTTGGAACAGGGAACGACCAACATCAATTAAATCTCGAAGGCATCAGACCCAAGCAATAATCTTCGCTCACCTCCAACTCCCCTCGGGCTTCCTTCCTTTGTTACGTTATCTCCGCATTGCCACTCGGGCCTCGCATTAGCTTTGCTTCTACTGTCAGAAACGCTCCGTCGCATGGTACAACCCAGTAACTAACGGTATCCTGACAATTCCCTGTAGGATGTTCCAAGCTGGATAACGTTGGCGATGGCCTGGACTAACATTCAAACGACATCATATCTGGCCTAAGCTCGCGAGCAGTATGATGGCTTTCCAATTATGCACGGGCAATCAGATTGTGGGTACTTTGTCAGGACTCAGCATGTATCGCAATCACATCTTAAGCATCTGGACAGCTCCAAGGAATGCTTTGATTTTCGCCTTGGTGGCCCTCAATCTGCCAATATGGGTGATGCTATTCGTCGAATTTCAACTTATATATACAAGTATTCTCATACTCAGGGTATTATCAGGCAGGTAGAAGATATCATCCAAGTCATCCCCAGCAAGATGCTGTTTTCCAAGACACAACCACAAATAGTGTGGCCTTGTCAGTGAGTGAAGTTCATTTAAGGCCTTTGTCGAACGGGATATAAGCCACGAGTGACATCATTGAGAATTTGATAATTTAAATTTGGTATATATGCTTCCAAAGGCAAGCAAATAAAAGTAGGCGGACATGGAAGGGATAGAACTGACCTCAAGGGCCGGGAGCCGGCGGTCCGAGTCGCAAACGCGACAGAAGAACGGTCACGTGTCTATCATCCTCATTTACCAACGACTCCCACTTCCATCTACGCTTTTCTGTGTGACATTCTCCACGTTCAATAATCTCACCCGCATCTTTTATGGTGCAAAAGGCTAGAGGAATGGCTTCTTCGTACTTCTAGATAGAGGCTGGATTTCATCGAAAATTCCGGTTCAGGCCTTCACTGTCGTGTTTCGAATTGGACTGGGAGACTGGGAGACAGTCAGCCAACCTCGCAACGATGTCAACCACATTCTCTTCTTCCCATTTGCTATCGTTTCTTTTGCTTTCAAAATGCTTTCTTCTCATGCTGTCGCGCTCTCCTTGACTCTAGCTCTTGCTCTCGTGCCGGTCACCCGCGCGCACTATCACATCGCGGACACCTTCATTGGCCACGATTTCATCAACGGCTTCGACTGGGAGACATTCGATGATCCAACGCATGGGCGTGTAAACTACGTTGACCAGCCCACTGCTCTCAGTACGAACCTGTCCTTCGGTGGGTCCCCCTTTTCATAGTCGGCTTGCAAGAATACTGACCAGGACTTGTACGTCAGCCTCCAGCGATAGCTTTGTGATGCGTGCAGACGCCACCCAGATCGTGAATGCCACATCCCGCGGGCGTGACAGCGTGCGTATCACATCGCACGCCGCGTACAATGACTCCGTCATCGTCCTCGACCTTGCACATATGCCAGAGGGGTGCGCGACATGGCCCGCGTTCTGGACGATCAGTCAAGCGGGGCCATGGCCTAACGGGGGAGAGATTGACATCATCGAAGGTACGGGTCAATTTTGAGCACGAAGGACTGTCATTGATAAGGGGCGATACAGGTGTGAATCTGCAGCCGTCGAATCTTGTATCGTTGCACACCACCGGGAATTGCAGCATGCCCCAATCGCGCATTCAAACTGGGTCAGCCTCTTTTTACCTTTTCTACCCCTATCGAAATTGACATCTCTGCAGTTCCACCGTCTCCCCCAATTGCGACGCCTCCCTCAACAACAACCAAGGCTGTGGCACCCAACTCACATCCCCCAATTCCTTTGGCTCGTCGTTCAACGCCGCCGGTGGGGGGTGGTACGTTATGCAGAAAAGTGTATCCGCCGGTATCAACGTGTGGTTCTGGTCGCGCGACGACGCCAGTGTGCCGGCGGCGGTGCGTAAGGGAGGGGACTGGGTCGCGCCGGACGCGACATGGGGATGTCCCGGAGCGGCATTTGGGAACGTGACGTGCGACTATGAAAGCCATTTCAATGCCCATTCGATCATCTTCGACTTGACGCTTTGCGTGAGTATTCTCCCCACATTTTACAGTAAATTGGTTCCTGAGCATTTTTCAGGGTGACTTTGCCGGTTCGGTCTTCCCGACCTCTGGATGCGGAGCCATTGCCTGCACAGATTGTAAGCCTCATCTCACCTATATTACCTTTTATGAATAGCTAATCATGTCGTAGTCGTCAACAATTACCCCACCGCGTTCGCGAAGGCTTATTGGGAGGTGAACGCGCTCCGCGTGTATACTCTCGAATGATCTATCTCTGCGTCATGGACTATCATCGTAGTAACTTTATTGCATAACAATCACAGCATGTGATGCTCGTATAATGTGATCATATTTTGTGTACATATCTCGGGTCTGAGAGTAGTGGATAGATTCTGTTAGCCCTCATCTTTTGTAACGAATGCGCGATGTTTGCCACTGGATTCCAAAAATTAGAACTTGCCATGAGAATCGCTGGGATGTCGACTCACTTCAACCAAAATAACTGTCATAATGCCGATCGTATGGCATGCTTGGCCAGTCGAGGCTGTATCTTTCTAATTCGACTATCTGACGCAAGCGCTCTACAGTCTCCGTGGACTGCGCGAAGAAAACATTGGGTAATTTAAGCTTGCGGATCTGGATACCAGCACCTTGCAGTCTAGAAATCTTTTCGTACAACTGCGATGCATCGTTGGTTTCGTGGAGCGCTGACACCGCGATGGTATCCAGCTGCGACCAAGGTGTTGCGGGGAGACCGTTGTTGGAGCAAGATGCACCAGATGTCTCGGTTGCTTCACAGGCCAGGCTGATAGCGTCGAGAAAGTGGCCAATATTGTTTATATAAGCGTTTATCTCAGAAACTTGGTAAGTTAAGCGCGTGATGTTGGGGAATCTGCGAGCGATCACGCCTACATTCGGCGATTCGCCCACATGGTTGGTGAAGATCAAGTGCCGGAGAGAAGGGAAATGAGATGTCAATTCTTCATCACCGGCAAGGCGCGGTTCGCGGAACTCTGGTCCTGGCAAGGAAAGGGTGGTCAACGAAGTTGCGTGAATCGAATTGATAGCGCTTTCGAGAGCCAGTTGACCGCTTCCCTGTATGAGCAGGAACTTGACAGTTGGCAGAAGCATGTTGGGCAGGCTACAGCGGTCAACATATGGGCCAGCTGTATCTCAAGATGACGTAATGCTGGCAGGGCCATGAGAGTACGGCCGAATGAATCGCATCCTTTCTGGTCCTGGTCGTCGATATAGAGATCTGTGAGCCGCAGAGATGTTAAGTTTTTGAACGCGGGAAGAGAGAAACAAAGCGTAGATGGTTCGACCATCGAGAGGTGAGCTGCGGTCAGGAGAGGGGCCCCGAACGGGAGGATACGAGTTTCAAAATAGATTTCTTCTTCAGGACCCAAATCTATCGATTTGAGCATGGGAGCTGGCACGGAGAAGATGTTTTTGAGGACTTTGAGAAGATGATCCGGACGTATTTCCCAGATGGACAAATGAGAGCAGTGCTCGATGTGATCGTGAGTGATCATTTGGAAGACCGGCAGGATATGATGAGGTTCACTGCATAGTGGGTTAAAATATATCTCAACGGGGGACGTTTTGGATCTCCACAGAAAAGTCATGATCCTCTCTATCTCTAGCTCCGTGTAAGGCTCTCTCCATTGAATCTTGCTCCATAGCCGAGGACAGGCTAGGGCGACGTCGCGCCAACGTTGTGTGACGTGCGACGCGATAAGTCCAAAGTCATCATCCAGAGGCATCCCTGCCTCAAAAACCATCGCAAGAACCTCATTGGGCCATGCCAGCGTTGGATCATTTAACTTGTCGGCTGGATGCATCAGTCTACAACAGTGTCTGAGTGTTAATACAACGTGAGGTGCAACTCCAAATGATATCGCATACCAAAGGATGTCGAAGACACTGAGCAGAAGGAACGAAAAATATGGTGACTTGGTCAATGGTAATTGAGTCAATATGAGGGACAACTGCAAGGAAGCACTCGTCCCAGTGGACAAAGCCGACATGACTAATCTACTAGCACCGATTGAGCCTCATATACCCCTCATGATCCAGCTCCAAGTAAGCGTTCACCGATGCGTTCACCTTCGAGTCCTCTCTCTAGGAGCGTTGAATAGCTTCTAAGCATGTGTCAATCGTCGGGCGGAGTTTGAGTCAACACATCGCTGAGCGCTGAGCCTGGAGGCGCAGAGTCATATTTTTGGTCTCACATCCGGTCCGGTTTTCATGGCTGGAGGACGAATTAAATAATGTGAGGGTCTATGATACGCAATTTGAATATGGAAAACCCTGAACCTGGACCAATCAGAGCACGAGAAGATACCATGCAAGATCGCTCAGTATAGCGAACACAAACATCAAAATCGCGCCGTATGCTCGGAATGTGAGTCCTGTCTTTTTGAGTTATCGATAAGTAAATATGGAAGCAGCAGCTGTAGAACCTACTTGCCTTGCGTTTGCCCTGTGACCCACGCCCGCCACCACATGGACTTCGAAGCTCAAGAGCCAACCAAGAGCCGCGACTCAAGCGGCTCGGCTCGGTTTTATGGGGGCTCCGACGCCGGAACCGAACCGAGAAACTACCAGATTTGGAGTGAGGTATGTAACCTTGAATAGGCGGCGTTGATGCTCAAAGTAGACGAGCGCCCCTTTATGTCCGGCCTGATCCTTAAATTTGGTTATCAACATCAATGAACTGAATGCAAACTGAATGTCGACTGACACACGTGTAACATACCTGGGGATCTGGAGGTTGGCTCTCTGCCTTCGAGAACGTAAGAGCTATGCGCTCAGGGAACCACTTTGACCGCTAAGTCCCCCTTAAACTCACTTGAGGGCCTTTCACAACTTATTTTCGAGTCCATTTCGAGCCCGCGGCGACATAGTTGGGTAAGCGCCTTGTATGCTGGTTTGCCGCAAGTTCCGGAGAATTCGCCTGATTTTCTCCATGAGATGCGAGAGAAATTAAACTTACCCAGTTGCCTGCTCAGGTCCATTTTAACTTCTCCTAATCCCGATATGATTAGTCCAGCTATCAAATCCTATCGAATTATAAAGGGGTATGCATCCAACATTGACATTGAACATCCCCACTTCTATTGCTCAAGATGTTGCGTCAGACCATTGGACACCACCTGCGACGGGCCATCGTTTCTCCCTTGTACTCGACCGCAAGAGGCTTGAAGACGATCGTCATACCAAACCAATTTGACAACTACAGCTATTTAATTGTGGACGACGCTACCAACAAAGCGGCTGTGGTGGATACTTCCGATGTCGCGAGAGTGGAAGCCGCTGCCGAAAGGCACGGCGTTCAGATAGTTGCAAATCTATCGACCCACCACCACCCGGATCCTACTGGAGGAAACGAGGTGAGTGTCAACATCGTTATATTTGTCCGCTGATCTTCTTAATATTATTTTTGCTTGACAGACATTTGTACGTGCTTTTGTTCTTCATTACATACGGACCTGCGAATTGAGCAACCTTCCACCAGGCGTCGAAATACAGCCCCGACCAAGCTCCGATCTACGGCGGGAGCTCGAAAATCCCGAGGCTCACGAAATTGGTCAGGGACAAGGACGAATTCTCTATCGGCAACAACTTGCGTGTGAAGTGTGTCATAATATCCCCTCGCTCAATTACACATACAACTAATCCGTTTCCTTTGCAGATGCTACGCGACTCCCTGCAATACAAAGGACTCCTTCTGCTACTACGTAACAGATAAGGCCGACTCAGCCTCTCCCGGCGCTTTATTCACTGGCGATACCCTCCTCATCGCCGGATGCGGCCGGTTCTTCGAGGGCAGCGGCGCAGAAATGCTCAATGCACTGAGGTATATCTATACTCTCCCCGAAGACACCATCGTCTACAACGGTCACGAGTACACGTCTGAAAATGTGAGATTGACATTACTCTTAACGCGGCATCCATTCGCTCACGAGTGGCGTTTGGGAAGTTGGTGGAGCCCACAAATGAAGCCCTCGATCGTCTTCAGAGACTCGCCGAGGAGAACAAGATCACCACAGGCCTGACATCACTCAAGGACGAGAAAGAGTGGAATGTATTTTTGAGAATGGGCACAGATGCTCAGAAGTATGTGCATTCCAGTTGGCATCTGCCTCCTTGCTCACTGGTAAGCTCAGGATGGATCGCCTAAGGGAATGGAAGAACAAGTTCAGTGGGTGAGTCTGCATTTTTCTGAATTGCAGGCATACACGATGACACCTGTTTATTTAATAGACCGTCGCTATTGGATTCTGTAGTATTTTAGTAATTACTGTAAGATCGACCATGTACAGAATATGTATCATTTGCATTATATGTCGCGGCGCGGCTGACTCAGCTACTATGGAGGCTAGCTTTTCACGAATACCGGAATGGTTATGAAGGTGAAAAGACAGTGGAAGCGTCGTCTTCGTGAGGTGGCGAGAGGTTCGTTTTGGTGCTGTGCAATCCGAACTCCGACTCGGATTCAGTGGCAGGCCAAATTTTTCGAAGTGTCACTGCTTCGACTCGTACCAAACCACAATCCCAGCTATCGCTCTTCTGCTTCCTTTCGAGTATGACTTTCTGGTGAATTATTGCAACCGAGTCCTTCACCTAGGCCTAGTTCTCTCTCTGACCCACTTCCAGTTCCGTCGCGGAGCGCTTTCAGCCTTGTCAGCATCTTTGCGTAACTGAGCCTTGATAACACGCACTTTGTGATTCGATTACTAAGTACATTCATTGCGCCATACGACGCGTCTCTGCGGCATATGAATGACAAAGGGGCATCTGACGATGGGGACGCTGAACACAGCCGTTTGGCGGCCGCCGACAAGGTGCCTAAAATCTGGCCACAATCCACCCAATTATGATCTGGAAGGCTATATAAGCTCTACTTCAGCTCTTTTACTGTCGGGATAACTCCACCCTTCTGAAAACAGATCGCCTCACTCACTCTACTACTCTGCCTATCGTCTCTTTGATAAAAACTACAATGTCTCCCAAACCTATCAAAGTCGGCGTCATTGGGCTCTCCAGTACTGGCTGGGCTGCCAATGCCCTCGCTCCAGGTCTGATCAATGCACCGTCTTTCTCTCTCACCGCCGTTTCCACCACTTCTGCTACCTCAGCCGATGCGTCTGCCAAGAAATACTCTGATATTGTCGGTCACCCGGTCAAAGCCTTCCACGGAGACGCTTCCGGTATCGCAAACGACGAAGACGTTGACCTCGTAGCTGTCTCCGTCAAGGCACCTTCCCATAAGGTGGCAGCTTTGGCAGTAATCGAAGCTGGCAAAGACATCTTTATCGAATGGCCTGTGGGTGCGAACTCCAAGGACACAAACGAGATAGCTGCAGCGGCCAAATCCAAGGGCGTCAAAGCCTTGGTGGGCCTACAAGGTCGACACTCTCCTGCAATCAGAAAGGTATTCATGTTCCACGCTATGCTGGCAGGCCTAAGCTAACGTCCTTCTTAGATCAAAGAAATTTTGGATTCGGGAAAGATTGGGCAAGTTCGCTCATCGACCCTTGTACGTGCAGCTGCTTGACATCCTTGCATCGAACCTAACAAATGTGCCTAGATGGCGCTCGTTGCCCGCGAGATTGGAATGTGGGGTCCCGTGGTTCCTGAGCGCTTCGTCTATGCTCTGGAAGCTAGCGCAGGTTTGTCTTTGTTCTTCAAGCAAGCCAAATCTCTCTGACAGTGAGCGCAGGGGCCACCCTACTCGATATCGGCATTGGACATATGTTCGAGACCGTTACACACCTGCTGGGCGATTTTGCCACCCTCTCTGCGACTACAGCCCAGCATTACCACGATGTCGCAGTCCTGGATGACAACCAGAAGCCCACAGGCCAAACGGTACACCCCGACGCCCCAGATCAAATCGCGTTCACTGGGCTGTTCAAGTCGGGAGCCATTTCAAGCGCCATATTCCGCGCCGGTCTTCCCGCTACCAATGGCAGGAAACATTTCCTATGGGAAATCGACGGTGAAGAAGGGTCCATTCGCTTAGCAAGTGATGAAATTGGGTTCTTTAGTATGAAAAATCCAGACCTGTATCTGAATGGGGAGTTGGTGGATGTCCCGCAGGTCAGTGGGCCCTCAGATAATGTCACGAGCGCCTGGGAGGCATTCGCACAAGGGGAGGGACACGCGACGCTGGAGGACGCTGTGCGAACTCGGAGGATCCTGGACGCAGTGACTAAGAGTGCACAAGAAGGAATAGTCGTTCACTTGTAGGCTATGAAATTAAGTTAGTGTATTGAAACGTAAGTCATCCTTAGAAGCCTTGCCAAAAATGTGAAAGAATTTGTCTCTGGGTGAGATCTTGAGATGTCATGTAATGACGTCGACAATCCGAACTCCGACTTGACTCCGACTCATCCAGCCGGGCTGGGCCGGGTGCTCATGATCAGCCAAGTTGCAATCGTCCCCAAGCGTCCCCAACCAGCTGCAGATACATTTCTGGTTGTTCTTTCTTGGCCATGAATAGAGTTTTCTACTAGTTCTTCAAGCCAGCTTCAAGCATATACTGTCGTGAGGTGGATTTCACCTAGTTTTCGCACAGGCCTTCAAGTTCTTCCGCCTTCCTTCCAGTTCCGTTACCAGGACTGGTCGTGCTCTGCCGTGCTCTCAGCCTTGTCAGCACCTTCTGGTCAATGAGCCTCGAAAGCACGCGTCCTGCCGATTTAACTCAATTTGCCCTAGAAGTACGCGTCGCTATGGCATACGAATGACAAAGAGACATATGCATATGCCGATGAAGCCGGTGAACTCGCTGAAAACACTTCCTCGTCAGCGGCTGCATCAGCAATTGCTTGAAATCTGGTGCCATTCCACCTAATGATGATACCACCGATTCTGGTTCCTGGATGGCTATATAGTCTCTATAAATCGAGCTTTCTTGCTATTGAAACAACGCCACCGGATCGTCTCGCTATCAACTCTCCCAATCCACCTATCATCTCTTTGACAGCAACTGCAATGTCTAGCAAACCTATCAAAGTTGGCGTCGTCGGGCTCTCAAGCACAGGCTGGGCAGCCAGAGCTATCGCTCCCGGCCTGATCAATACGCCCTCTTTCTCGCTCACCGCCGTTTCCACTACTTCTGCTGCCTCAGCCGAGGCGTCTGCCAAGAAATACTCTGATCTTATTGGCCATCCGGTCAAAGCTTTCCACGGAGACGCTTCCGGTATTGCAAACGACAAAGATGTCGACCTTGTAGCCGTGGCTGTCAAGGCGCCATCTCACAAGGAGGTAGCTTTGAAAATAATCGAAGCTGGAAAGGACATATTTGTCGAGTGGCCCGTGGGCGCAAATTCCAAAGACACAAATGAGATAGCCGCAGCAGCCAAGTCTAAGGGCGTGAAGGCCTTGGTGGGCCTCCAGGGCCGACACTCTACCACAGCCAGGAAGGTACGTGTGCATGTAAACGATTATAATTAGCACGAGCTGACTTTCTTTAGGTCAAAGAAATCTTGGAGTCGGGCAAGATTGGGCAAGTTCGCTCGTCCACCATTGTAAGTGTGCCTGAATGTTGTTTCCTCATTATCTGATCTCTCCGTCCAGATTGCACTAGCTCCTCGTGAGTTTGGATTTTGGGGTCCCGTGGTAGGGGAGCAAAAGCTTTATGCTGTCCATGCTAATGCAGGTTTGTCCATGATACACAAGCTCGCCAATCGTCCCTAACAGTTTTGCAGGGGCCACTCTACTTTCCATTGGAGTCGGGCATCTGTTCGACACCTTCACATATCTTCTGGGTGATCTGGCGACCGTCTCTGCAACTACGACTCAACACTACACCAGCGCCACAGTCGTAGATGACGACAACAAGCCCACAGGCAAGACGGTAAACCCTGACGCCCCAGATCAGATCGCGTTTACCGGACTCTTCAAGTCAGGCGCCATCTCAAGCACCATTTTCCGCGCTGGTCTGCCCTCCTCCAAGGGCAGGAAGCAATTCCTGTGGGAAATCGATGGCGAGGACGGTTCCATTCGCTTGGAAAGCGACGCAATCGGGTCGTCCTTCATTAATATCAGTAACCCGAGCCTGTATTTGAATGGGGAGTTAGTGGATGTCCCGCAGGCCAGTGGTCCCTCGGACAATATCACTAGTGCCTGGGAGGCGTTTGCACAGGGGGAGGGTTACGCGACCTTGGAGGATGCTGTGCGAATTCACCAGATCCTGGACGCAGTGACCGAGAGTGCACAGGAGGGAAGAGCTGTTCATCTGTAAATCAGTGATATATATTCAATGTATCGAAACGCCCGTTGAAATTTGTCAGCCGATCGTCATTCGAGGCTCGATTAGCTGAAGCTTTGTATTTTTGAGGACCGTGAGTCTGACCGAGCCTACAGACCCCGAATGAGCTTGAAAGCTCTATTAAGCGAGCAGTTGACTTTATCGATCATCCAGTCACCGCTGGTCACTTGCATCTATCAATATCCATCGGTATGTCACCCTTCGCTTTCGAACCAATCACCTCGTTGTGAGAACAAGATAGCATCGTAGGATAATGCCTCGAACCAGTCTGGACCGAAAGGATACATTGTCAAAACGCCTCGAGGAGTTAGTTCAGGCTCAGGCGGCAACGCCCAATTCACCCAACGAGCTTGAAAAGCTAGAAAAGCAGATCAAAGCGGTGCAAAGGGAGCTCTGCTCTTTGCACAACTCAGATGCTCCAATATCAACGCTCCCTGACGAGGTTCTGGCGATGGTATTCGAGGAGGGCATGGTTCCGAAGGGCGATCGTTGTCGTTTTGGATCTCTCGTGTCACACGTCACCCACCACTGGCGCTCCGTGGCATTGGCAACTCCTCAGCTATGGTCCGAAATCGTTTGGAGTAAACCTTGCACCGCGCAAGAGATAGAAAGGGTCTCCACGTTCCTTTCCAGAACCAGGACATCGCCTGTCGAAATTAATTTCCGGCCCGGCTACTCTGCAACCGGAAAGATACCATCGGAATTCCTCCAACTTGTTTACAACCACATGAGCCATTGTGTTCATATATCTATCTGGGATTCAGATTCACGCTATCTCAGCATAGTCCTCGAGGGTCTCACCTGCCATCAGGCCCCCATGCTCAGATCAATCGTCTTGGGTATTGGCAGGGAGTACTATGAACCTCGACCCGTTCTGACTGCCCATCTCTCCCCGTTTGAGGCGCCTCTTCTCACTACAGCCCACTTGTCGTGGATTCATGCATCCGACCTTGCGTTGTGCCTGCCTGCTTTCGAAAACCTCACCTCGCTGAAGCTCACGTATCTCCACATAAATGATAGAGAAGAGAAAGAATGTGTGTCGTTCAAAGACACTCTCATGGCCATGCCAAGGTTATATTGCCTCGACCTACAGCTGGGAATGGGTGTCGGGTCATTTGGCCTTTACGAAGTGTTCCTACATACGATCGAGTCCCTGCGCATAGAGGCTTGCCATGGAGCTCTAGGAGGCGTTATCAACTCCATTCATGCGAAATCGTTGACTACTCTTTGTCTGGTACGAAGGGATGATTTTGAGGAAACACGCCTTGCCGGAGAAGAAAATTGGGCATCTCAATTCCCTTCTTTACAACACTTAGTGCTCGAAAACGGCATTCAGGAGCCGCAGGATATAGCCGTCATTGCTCGCAGGTTCCCTAGTATCAAGCGTTTGACTTACGGCTTGTCGTGGAGGCGCCAGACAGAGCATATCGAACAAGTCCTAGACTCCATCTGTTTGGCTGTTAAACATGATGATCATGGGTCTGGCGTATCCACGCCCCACACAAACATAGGTCGGCCCGTGGTACCTTGGCCGAAACTCGACACCATCGCGTTGGCAGCTCTCGATGACACCGATACCAGCATTACCATGTTGTACGAGAGGATTTCAAAATTGCGAAACGCTGGTTATCGCATCCGTAAGCTCAAACTACCGAAGAAAGTCTTCGCTCGCGCCGGAGAAGGTATAGAGCGCTTGCAAAGCATCGTCGATTTGGAAGAATATAGCGTCGACTGGCCGACCGTACCATATGACCGGTGATAACCCGCTGCTGAATGCCGAAGTTCGTGATCAATTTAGCGGTATCTAAGTATCATAATTCACTGATCCTTGCCTATTCAGCGCTCTTGAACTGTGTAATATCGGAAATACGGTCTCAAACTGCGAAGTACTATTCAAAATACTGTCTTCTCTGTACCCCCTCGTTTTCTACAAAATTTCTTCCACGGGAAAAAGGAAGAATAATGCGCTCTTCTACATCAACGTCGGGAACCTGAGTATATTTGGACATGGAGTTGGTGGCTGTCTCGCAGGTCAGCGGCCCCTCTGTTAATATCACCAGCGCCTGGGGAGGCGTTCGCCCAGGGGGAGGGGAACGCTATATTTAATGATGCTGTGCGACTTCATCGAATCCTGGACGCGATGACTACGAGCGCGCCAGAGAGAAATATTGCTCATTCGGATAGTTCTGAAACATATCACTGTACCGAATCGATTGCTAACATTCCACGAAGCCCCGGACTGGTGCACGATGCTGGCTTATGGCCGGAGCATGGCTGGCTTATAGGTCCGCAAAACATAAATAATTAAAGGAAGATAGATATTGAATAGAGGGTAAGTAATGTAACCGAATGCTCGAATGCACCGCCACTGTGTTAGAATTTAAAAACTGGAACTCGAACGGCCCCGCGGACGCCAATTATAGCTGCTGTACTGTGTAGTCCCCGTACCACGATCTAACAGAAATAAATCACCAGTCAGCGAGAATTCCTGCACTGTAGCGAGCAGGACATACTTCAACGATGGCATCCCGCTAAACACCGCGCGATACATCCCAAACTTCAGGCTAACGTCCGAACGTCTTAGCAATGCATACGACATATGCAAGCTGAAACGCTCACTAATTTCCCCCCGCACCGACGGATACATTAGCCTTGCTATACTTGAAGATCGACTTTTGCGTTTGCGAATTGACGATGCTGTAATTGATACTTCCCGCAGGTCCATAAGTGACCGTGAGGGTGTGCTGCAGGGGTGTGCCAAGCATGGAGGCGACCGAGGTGGTGGCGACCACTGCTCCGGCTTTGACGTCTTTGAGGGAGACGCCGGACTGGAGGATATCGAGGAAGAAGGCTGGGCCCGCTTCGGTGGCGCTGAAGCTGGGTGCAGAGAATGAGGAGGCGATCGAAACGTCGCGAAATAATCTTACATTTGCATGATATGGAAAAAGGAATTACTTCCGGCTACGTTGATGGAAGGTCAGTACAATTGCACGGGTAAGATGGGGATGAACACTTACTGTCGTATTTCTGGTAGTAAGATCTCCAGGTGTATTTCCACGAGGTTCCGTCTGGCGGTTTAATAAGCCCTATGCTTAGTTTCAAGAGATCACATCGTGACTCACCATTCTGGCTCGGAGTCTGGAATTCGATACGCTGCCGAGGGGTGGAAAAGCCTGGGTCCAGTTGCTTGTTTGTGGCGCTACCCAGCTCTAGCTCGTAGCAATCCTTGATGAATTGCACTGTCGAAGAGCAGCCTCCTTTGATTAAGACACTGGTAAAATATCTCAGTCAGAGGTCGGTTATTTCTCGGGAAAAAAGGGGCTAACCCGCTAGCCTGCCAGTTCAGCCCGTTAGGCAAGGTCCCGTACTGCATGCTGTTGCCATTGGCGAGCGTCAAGTCTGTTCGGGACGCGAGGGGGGACGCATCTCCGAAGCGGGCAAGAGGCCCAGCGGCGCAGACGGCAACAGTGAGCGCGGAGAACAGGAGTCTTGAGGCGAACATCGAAGCGGGCGAGGAGGGTGGGTAGAGGATGGGGGGATGGCTCGACGAGGACTTTACAGCGCGCCCTAGAGCTACATTTATAGCTGAGCTGCCAGGGGTTAGGAGGCCATCCACATGCTGCTGGCCGACGGTTTATAGGCTACGTGGAGATCCGGAACAGGCATGTAGGTGCGTAGAGGCACAGAAGGCCGGCCATCGGGGTGCCTCGGCGTCGGTCGGGCGCATCATGGCGCATCATGGCGCATCATATCGCATCATGATGGCGCATCATCTGGGCTTCCGCGTGCGCCGTCCACGCGATCAAAAGCCTAATGCCTATTTGCTCCACATGACGTCGAAGTGGTCTGGACTCTGGGCACCACTGTGACGGCTGAGCTGAAAGTGAAAGCTCGCGAAGAGGGCGATTGGCGTTGGGTCGCCAGACGTAGATCCTGATAGACCGGACTGAGTGACTTGTGTTCCGACCCGCCGAGAGCGCGGAGGGGTGTTGAGTTATAGGGGACCCGAGAAATGACGCGATGGCTGTTGGTGGCCCGGAAGAGACAGGGGGAGTCAAATTCAACGCGATAGAAAGACTCACGGTCACGTGTCCATTGCTAATGACAACCTCGAATTTATTCATTACGTAAGAAGTCTGCAGCCTAATAGAAAAAGGATGACAGAGTGCCCGACTCTATCTTAGTCTTCCGAGTCCTCAGGTGAAACATCCGCAGTTCAAAAGCAAAGACTATCGCAAATACAAATACATCGAATTATACAACGACCCAGCTGCCGGAGCTCGGTCAGAATTTGATATCCATTGCAAAGTCCCGAAAGAAAGAGGCATTGCCCCGAAATGCGGAGAGTATTCGTACATCAGACTTCTTGAGTCTCCCAATCTGGATATCGTCGCATAGGTGAAATGTCGATGACCTTCATGTGCATATCCCACCCAGGCTCAGACATGACCTTGCCTGAAATTATTGCCGGGGATCCTATGTTCACTGAGTAGCTCGACCGGGGAAGCGAGCGCGTCCCACCTGCCCATTTTGGCATCGATTCCAGGTCGTGAGATTCCTGGACAAAGTCGGGTTAGGAAGTCATCTCTAAAGAAGTGAAATTTGCGTACCCGCGATGCATCTGCAACTTCACGCAAGTTGAGAACGACCCGTGAAATCAAAGTCACACCGATTCTAGATGCAGATAACCCGTAAGCTTGGGCTTCTACTTTGCTCAGCAGTGCTACATACACACTGGCGAACGTCGACATGCTGCCTCTCATCAATGGCTGGTGGAGCGGGTAGTTAGATAATCGAGAAACCATATCAGATGGGTTTAAACTCACTGCAGCAAACTGATAGGAAGACTCAAATAAGCAGCTTGAATTTACCGGAGCATGATGGAACTTACATAGAAGCACATGATATTGAGCAGGTTAGCCAAAGCCATGCCGCTGAAAAACATGAATCGTTAGAGAACAAACAGAGTGGGTAAAATTCATCCTTACGCAAAATACAAAGCGCCTAAAGAAATACTCTTAGTGATGAAGACCAACCAATGAATAAAAATCAGGCGTACCATCTCGGATTATCAACGTTGGTATGTGTACCGCATTGTTCGCAAGGCCGATAGCGCTTTTCTGAGTAGCCAAGCGCGTCTTAAAGACCGTCAAGCCCAAAACGATTGCGTCCAAAAAGAAGACACATTCCCACGGAACAGCGAGTCCTGCAAAACATCTCTTTCAAGATGGGAATCTCAGCCGAAACGCAAAACTTACGAATGCCACTGCCAGAAAGATCAATTTGCAGCCTTGCATGGACGAGCAAAATCACTCACTTTTGGAAGGTATGCGCGATATTGCATCCCGCGACCGATGTCACTGCGACGCTGTTCTGATGTTGAAAGAAAATCTTGCAGGTGAGGAAGTGAGAAAAGATTGCCGGTGAATGTGGGAGAGCATACGTACCGACACGATGGTGATAATCGACGTGCCTAGGAAGGCGAAAAGGTACACTATACGGCGGTCACGGGCGTATAGTGCGTACATGCGCACGGCGAGAATGACTGCTACGCTCAGCATGTGCAACTTGTCATCGAGATAGAATGGACTGACAGATGATGAGTACTTGGTTGGCAACGAGGAGAAGTTGTCGCCATAGACCAACTTGTGTGCAGCTGTGAGAGACGTGAGCAAGAGGTGAGAGTTGACGGCATATCGACTGACCCCTGTTGGTGTGTTATTAGTTGAAACAAAAACCGAGGTGAATATTATAATGTAGCACACCTCAGAAGGAAGATCGATCAAGTTGATGAACAATGCCGCAATGTTTCCAAAGAGCGCGAGGTAACGGTTCACGATAAAGAGCCATGATACCACCCCTTTCCGGCGTGCCCAGACACAATTGATCTCCACAGGGAGGGTTAAATAGTGATCGTAAAGGAGAATAGCTGTATTATTTAGGATTAGCTAAGCGACGCGGATATAAGAACAGAACGCTGACTCGTGGCGAAGAATTGGAGATAGTTGTGTAAGAGCCTGCGAAGATATGCACATCAGCAGAGCGGTCCGTTAGAAAACAAGTGCATAGATGAACGCACACGTCCCGCGTTGCAGATACAACATCAGTCTCCATCCTGTGCACAAGGCTTCCGCAGGAAACTCGGGCTCGTCAAGCGCCTACGAACGGAGAGCAGGGGGCGGTAGCAGCAGCAGATTTCGAGAGCACGAGAGCGTGCTCACACCATATACCCACCACGCCAGGAACAGCATCGACACTTTCCTTTGATAGGTCGAGAGATTAGCAACCTACCACATGTAACGTCAATCAAGAGAAGGCCTCGGAGGAACAGGCCATGACAGGTCGTGGCTCAAAAAGGGAAGTTCGGAGCAGCGCGGCGACAGCTGCCTCGCGGCTATGGCGTCGTCTCTGGATGTGGCGCATGGATACCACAGCCAGGTGAGCTCAGACCTGGTCACGTTGCCTCTTTTTGCCCGCTCGAGACCGAGTCATGCTGAAGTACTCGGCTACCGGGACGCAAAATACAGCCCCTCTACCGGCGGGACTGAGCTGTTCGAGAACGGAGGATGCATCCCCGAAGTTACCAAGGGACCCAACAGCGCAGATGACATCAGTCAAGAGTACTGCAAATACGAGAGTCGGTGAACGCCGAACAAGGAGACGATCGCCGAAGTTCAGTGTAGTGGCCTGCTGATCTGTGGTGGGAGGATACACATAAGGTATATGTAGAGAAGCTGTTCGCTCAGTCTTGTTCGATCTTTCGTAAACACTCTATCATGTCAAGCAGCATGCCCTCTTTTGGGGCGTGATGAAGCGCATGCCTGCTGGGCGTCTCGGAGTTGGCCATGATTGAAACTTCTCCGGCTTTCTAGGGCTCTATACTTCAGAGGGGAGGATATCATTCGGCCGAATACTTGATTCACATGGTGTCCGTTGGTATCCTTCGCAACTTGGCTTGCTCGCAAGAGGCTCGATAGTGGGAGGGCTGGATGAGAGACTGGTTGATGACTAGAACATTGAGGAGGCGCTCACGGTCACGTGGCCATCATCTACCTTTCAGGCCTCAAATTCAATTTCGTGGGCCGCCATTTGATGAATACTTGGCTCGACGTATTAAAGAGGCAGAGAGAATATTGGTTTTGGCATTGTCAATGCGATTTATAAATGGACAGTTCTTCCCTCCTGCGCACTTGTAGCAATAGCATCAATCAATTGATGATTCCTCACCGCGTCCTCAATCGTCGGGTACTCTTCCCCACGCGCAAACGCCTCCCAGGCACTCGTCAGGTTATCGGCCGGCCCCGATGTCTGCGGCACCTCCACGACCTCCCCATTCAGATACAGCGTCGGGTTCCGGATATGCAAGAACGCCCCGCCCAGCTCATCGCTCTCCATGCGCACCGACCCCTCCTCGCCGTCGATCTGCCAAATGAACTGCTTCCGCCCGGGCGTGGACTTGATCCCGCCGCGCCACACGACGCTCGCGAGCGCGCCGGACGCGAATAGGCCGCTGAATGCTACGTGGTCGGGGCCGGTGGCGCGGATCGTCTGGCTTGTGGGTTTGTGCTCGGCGTCGATGACGGTGGCGGTGGGGAATTGCAGGGCGGTGGTGGCGCTGACGGAGGTGATGGGGCCGAGGAGGTGGGTGACGACGTCGAGCTGGTGGCCGATGGCTATGTCGAGCATGGTTGCGCCTGAACGGAACGTCAGATCTGTTGGGAGGTTCAAGGAAGCGCCGGCTGCTTACCACCATCGCGATCGGGAGTGTATATATTTCTTTGATTCACGGTAGGCCCCCAGAAGCCAAGCTCTCCAGGCGCTTGAGCAATCTTCATAGTCTGATCAGCGCAAAATTGCCGTGGTGAACGGTGGACTGACGATGCTAGATGATAGGATCCTGCCAATCTTTCCCGATTCCAGTATCTCTTTTGTCTTCAAAAGATCAGTACAGAGATTCGACGCGATTCAGCAGTGTCGCATACCTTCTTGACCACTCCAGCTTGACGCCCCTGCAGACCCACTACTGTCTTGACCCCTTTTGCCTTCGCAGCTGCCGCGATCTCCAGGGTCGCCGCCGTATTCTGACCCGCGGGCCACTCAACAAACACGTCCTTCCCAGCTTCGATTGCAGGCAGCGCGGCAGCCTTGTGTCCGGGCGCCTTGATAGCCACCACTACGAGCTGCACCTCCGGGTCGTTCGCGACCTGCTCGGTGCTCCCCCAGTATGGCTTCACAGCGTGGCCCGCGAGCTCAGTGTACTTCTTCGCCGATGCAGCAGCAGACTCGGCGTTAGTGGTGGAGACCGCCGTGAGTGTGTAGGAGGGGGAGTTAAGCAGGCCAGGCGCGAGGCAGGTGGACGCCCAGCCGGAGGATGAGAGGCCTACGAAACCGACTTTGATGGGAGACATGGGGAATAGTGGCTATCGGTGTGGAAGAATGAAGTCCTGGTTGGGTTGTACGAATATCGATATCATGACGCCCGCTTTTAAGAGGGCACTGGGTGCGGTATTTTTGCATCACCATCATAGGTTATATGCTTCTGCAGCTGATTAAGTTGGGAAGGATTGCAGTCTTGGTAATCGAATCGGCCTCGAAGGTGGATCACAGTGAGACGGGGGCGCTGGGCGTTCGGTGTTTCCGGATAGCAGTTAGGGGATAGCACTTGACACAAAGCAGGCACACCATGGTAGGCCTGAAATAGCCACGATCGGGATATTGCAAGCTCTGTGACCAGGATTTGCTTGCAAATAACAGAGGTAGCACAGACAGGTTGATCTACTCCTGTAAAGGCTCGAGCGGGAGCGCAATCTTCCATCACATTCTCCAATGAATCCGGCTCCAGATCAATACCAAATAACCGCCGTCTCGCGTCCATGAGCTCATCTTCCCATCCGAATGTCTCAACCATTTCCTGCCTGCCGCCAACCCTCCTCAGTATATGGTCGCCTAGCATATGCAGGCACTGGGACTCGAGTGTCGGGAGTACGTGCATTTTGGCGCAGAATGTTCGCATTGCAGTCCCAGTACAGCTACGCGATGGGCGAGAAAGATGTCCTCAAAGTCGTCCAGTATATGCGTGAAGTGATTGGACTACTCCAAACATCCCCCGGCGCTGTGCGTGTCTGCACGAACCATCCTTGGGACCGGGCAACGAGGGAGAAGAGGGAAAACGTCGGAAGTCGTGCGGGGAAGAGGCGGTATCGAGAAGGTGGCACAACAGCGCCGGAGTCCAAGGGGGTCGGCGGGAGGAACATTGCAAAGTCACGGATGGCGCTGAAGCCAACATCGGCGGTGAGTGCTGACGCGCAGCCCGCGACCTGCGCGACTAGGAGTAGGTGCTCGAGAATCCTGAGTCTAGTCGACAGCCAGCTGCGATTGAAGCGCGTAGCGGTAGGATAGACGCTATGCACACGAGTCAGGTGAGGAACACGGGGGTGATGCGGCGGGTGCACGTACAGGCACGTACTGGTAGTCCACCGCGCATTACGCCCAGGCAGAAGAGGTTCTGTCCCATGAAAAAACACGCCAAAACTACGACCAGCTCTGACTATGCGGCCGAACGGTCAGCTTGTGAGCCATATTACTGCGAGCGCGTGTGCGAACATTACAGGACCCAACAGCACCACCTGGAGGTTCTCGTGGCGAAAGGGAAAGCGTGGAAACGCAAAGGCATTCTCGACTCGCAAGGCTGTTGGGGATTGGCTCAAAGCCATGTTGAACATGATCGTGTGCCAACTAGTCGTGTGCATCAAGTGTGCATCGTGAAATGTTGACAGAATCAATTGCAATCGCTTCCGAGCCGAGGACTAGCGGCATCGAAATGACCTAGCTCCACCTTGCAACCTGCCCGTGATGCTCATTTGCCTGAACTCGGGCATTATATCATATACCAACTTGTTTCTGCTCCTTGACCATGGCTAAGCTACCCCAGACAGTAAACGACCCTCACGACGAACCAACGCCTTCTCGGAGAACTACTGTGCGCATCGTGTTGGGCCTGGCCACTGCTGCGTTTTTTTATTCGACATATCGGACTCCGTCTACTCCAACCTCCCCCTCGGACCGAGCATGGCTTTCGAAAAGCACAGACCCGATCGAAGGAAGGAAGCTATGGGCGCATAATACACCCTACTTCCCGCTAGCAGCGTATCAGCCAATACCCAGCAATTGCGAGCTCACTCAGGTAAATACCGCCCGTCTCGCTCGCATCACAATCTTCTAACATCGAATCTAGGCTATTATTGTAAGTTGTATAGCACGGATCACAAGCAATGTTGCAACTCATATTACCGTAGCTTCAGCGACATGGCGCGCGGGAAGCCGAGCCCAAAGAACTGCCTGCTATCAAAGGCGCGATAGAGAGGCTGCAAAACGCGACTACTCTCTATGACCCCAGGCTCACATTCCTCCGGGACTACACCTGGGACTTGGGTGACGACTCAGAACTTCTTCCTTTTGGGGCTCTAGAGTGAGTATATGCAATGTAATATAACAACTACGGCTCACAATAGCCTCGTATAGGTCCTCAACGGCCGGGGCCATCCATCACGAGCGCTACGGTCATCTTGTCACACCTGATCGCCAACCATTTGTGCGTACGGCAGCAAGCAGCCGGGTCTATGATTCAGCTACCAACTGGACAGCTGGTAGGTCCGTCTATTCGCAATGTATGCACGTACTAACGACGTGCAGGCTTCTCGCAGGGCAGGTACAGCCCTGAAGCGCCACTCTCCCTTCCTGAACGTGTACGCCCTTTGCCATAAGCCATCCCCGTAAAAGTACCTGACTGATGATACACACAGGAGAATACCACGCTGGCCTCACATATGTGCCCCGCTGCGCGCGGCACGGGGGAGGAACGCAACCACTGGCGCAAACTGTTCGCCACACCTATCCGCGAGCGCCTGCGCGCCGCGGCGCCAGGTGCGCGCGTCAAGCGCAAAGACGTCGTCTGGCTCCTAGCCCTCTGCCCGCTCGATGAGCTTGCCAAGGGCACGGACAGCCCCTTCTGCAACATGTTCACCCGCGCGGAATTCGAGGGGTTCGAATATTACGAAGATCTAGAGAAGTACTACTCGTTCGGGTGAGCCGCCTCCTTTTCCCGTCCCGTCGAGAGGCTGATGCGGGTTCCAGGTACGGCCAATCGCTCGGCCGCGTGCAGGGCGTGGGCTACGTCAACGAGCTCCTCGCGCGGCTCACGCGCACCCCCGTGCGCGACAACACCCAGACGAACCGCACGCTCGATGCCTCCCCGGCGACCTTCCCGCTCGACAGAACGGTGTACGCGGACTTTGCACACGCGAGCGTGATGATTGCTATCTACGGCGCGCTCGGGCTGTTCCCGCAGGCGCGCGATCTCGACCCCAGCTGGGCGGATCCGCAGCGGTCGTTCGTGCTCGCGAAGATGGTGCCATACGCTGCGCGGCTCGTGACCGAGAAGATGGAGTGCCGCGGGGCGCCGGGGAGTGCCGGAGAGGGTGTGGAGAGCGCAGAGTATGTGAGGATCATGGTGAACGATGCCGTGCAGCCTCTCAACTGCGGGGGCGTAGACGGGATCTGTGAGCTGCAGAAGTTTGTTGAGAGCATGTGGTACGCGCGGTCCGACGGTGATGGCGATTGGGATAGATGTTGGGAGGGCCAGGAGCCCATGAAGAGTTAGACCTCGACGAATGCGCCGGATAGAGAGATAGCCCTGTGCCACGAAGATCCAGGATATTTGATATGTATGCCAGCTTTTGCAACTGAGGGGCTCGCCTGTTGAATGAAATTCCAGACGCGTTTATACATCACCTTGCGTACGTCGCAATAGCAGTGGTTGCCTACTTCCTCCTTCGTTTCAGCTCACAAGCGGTCAGTTGGAAAGTCTGGCAAGGGATATGCTGATCACAGTTGATACATGGGGTGATAAGTTCATGGGATAGCTTTTGTTCCTGCACGCCTTCAAATTCTCTCCCGCCCCCTTCCACTCCAGCCGCGCCTCGCGGGCCAAGTCGTGTACTCAATTTCTAGCATGTGGCAGAGCTTGTCCAACTTGCCACGGCAATCTATTCCGACGCGAGACGCCCAGGAAGCTTCAGAAGAGACATCTTCAGTCTGCCCTCGGAGCGCTTGCTCAGTACGTACAATCTGCGCCAGTCCTCGAGGTCGACAAAGTTCTTTGGTGCTGCCAGAAACACCTCCAATGGTC
Organism: Athelia sp. TMB; assembly: GCA_014898675.1. Lineage (NCBI taxonomy): Eukaryota > Fungi > Basidiomycota > Agaricomycetes > Atheliales > Atheliaceae > Athelia > Athelia sp. TMB. The sequence continues at coordinate 203,665 of JACXVL010000064.1, forward strand.
GCTGACTCTTAGCGGCCACAGCGAGCTTGAGTCGGGACTGAATCATGTCCGCCACACACCCATTGGGCAACTGGCCATTCACTATGCAATCGTCCAGTCGGATCGTGCGGAGATTTGGGCATAGGACAAGCTCGGCAACTCCAGGGAAAGCCGTCAGCACAGACAGTGCATGATGATCGATGGATGCCCATCCTAGCTTTCCACGAAGGAAAAGCGTGTGCAAGGTGGACGATATGATCGAGAGGTACTGGACAAGTTCGTCTTCAGTCACTGAGGTAACCAGATTGAGCTCCTCAAGAGGACATGCAGAGCGCCGGAGAAAGGACAGGAACTCTGCATGCGGCCATGGATGCTCAAACAAATCTTCACTCTCATCCGGCCCATCCGGCTCATCCACGTCAAACAACCGAAATACGATTTCGATGCGCCGCAAAGATGGAAGGACGAGATTGTCCAAAAAACTGGTCATATCAGCGTTGGTTTTGATGCATAGTGAGTGCAGATGCTGCAGGCGGAGTACGCCGGTCGTTGCATGATTGTGGCCCATGCTACGGGAGACTGAGACATTTACGAGTTCGCAGCTTTCGAGAAACGGCATGCGGCACAGAATATCTATGCAGCACGAAAATACCATGCGGCAGCCAAGCTTCAAATGGCGCAAATTGCTAAATGGGATATCTAGGAGGTGGATGGGGCTCGCCGGCCTCCCAGGGACGATGTATGACCACTCAAATGCACGCAGGTCGGGTGAACCTGCGAGCAGCCTTCCCAACCGCGCATCGACTACATTCTGGAAATGAGCATCGAGCCCGAGATGGGTGAAGATTCGGAATGTCTGCAAAAGCGGCGCGTGATGAGATGGAGCGAACGTATGCGCCAGGAGGGGCGCGACATCGCTCATCTCCCAATTGAGCTCTACGTGGAGCCAGTGCGCTTGGTGCTCCATGAGTACGTCCACCGCGAGATCCGCAATAGCATCAACAGAGTCTTCAACTTCTGTGAAGAGACGGATGGTCAGGGGCTGCTTGTCCGCGAACCGCAGCCATCTGGACATCATGCATATGTCGTTTAGGTTGCTAGTGCATGCTCTCAGCGTCGACCAGAGCGCGGGATTTCCCGAGGCGAGCTGCCTCCATTGCCTGCAAACAGCGAGAAAGACGAGAGGGGGTGATGTTTCGGACATGAAGCCACCTTGATACCAAGAGGCCGCCCAGTCGGCATTGTTAAGTTGGGTACAGGCTACGAAGATGCTCTGAGAATGAAGGATGAGGACTGAGATGGTGTATTAGAGCCATCATGCGACTCACTCACTGTTAACATCTCCGCGGGAAGTTTTGTGATATGACATGTGCAATCCTGCTCGGATTGGCTTTCCTCAGATTCGTGGTCCTCGGAGATGCTATCGAACTCCTCATCGAGACCTAGTACTTCTGTATCAGTTTCCTCCATGTCTCTCCATGCAGCTCGCCCAGTCGATCGAAGCAGATGATCCTTCTCGATGAGTCGCAATGCGATTGGAAAACGGGTAGCAAGGCTTCGAATGCGTGGCTTGCGCGTAGTTGCGCGTGGCCGTTATAGTAACTTAAGAGCAAGCAGCTCGCCTTTCCCAGCCTTTCCCAAATCCCATCCATCACGAAATTCTGGAGACCCAGATATTCCCAGATATATATGGTAATGCGCTGTCATTATGGCGACCTTTGACAGCCTATTGTAGTGGCTGGTCAGGCCTTTGACACGATGACAAATCCTGATAGTTAATTATATTCGCTGGTCAGAGAAGAGCACAATGGCAACTGATGACATTTGTTTGTCAGAATCATGGCACACAGCCGGATCCTGACCGCCAATTATATGTACCGTTAAGGCAAAGAACGGTCTGATGGCCCACGATATTGGCCTCGCGTCCTGGCAGCCTAAGTTACTCACATGTCTCGACTGCAACATCCAGGTAAAGCCAGACAATACCTTACATCCAATGACCAGCAGCATATATCCTGACAGCCGATGACTCTAACTTGTCAGTATTATACAGTACTCCTTCGCAATAGGAGCCTCAGGCTGATAGTACTACTGCAGTCGATACTATTCATCACGGGCATACCAACATCATCAGGACCACAACCCTATTCTATATACTAGCCAATGTACTGGACCATGCGCTGATTGCGATTGCTTCAGATGTTTCTGGCATGTTTAAGAATAAGTCACGCTGTGATTGCAGATTATAATCCGGGACTCCAAGAGAATGACCCATCGAGTACAATAACCAGGAGCATTACTATAGCGTACACGGCTGGCCGAAGGGTTACAAGTTTATGAATAGCCATTCCGAAGACGATGAGTCAGGGCAACGTGATGCTGGGGCTCTCCATCCCAAACTTGAGCTTGAAGGCGCGATGCTCTCGAGTTCAGAAGCTGAGCCAAGCATTCCACAGGTGAGGTTTTAGCATGGACAGACTACGCTGCTGCACATTCTCACACCCGAGCCGCCCAGGAATATCGATCGATCACCCGATATGAAGAGAAGGGTGTTCAAGTGGGCATCG
>JACXVL010000064.1:220352-248858 GCA_014898675.1 Athelia sp. TMB
CGCTACCTAGCATTATATGGTCTGATATAGGAGCCATCAGAATTACTGGACTCGATCAGCTTAGATATATATTATAATCCCTTGTAAGTGATTATCATGTCTTTCAAAATCTCGTGATGTCTAACTGAATCGCAGTCACGTGCCCAAGGCAGCTGTTTTCGCCCCATCATCCCAGCTTTCCTTCTTGATCAAGTTGTTGTTAGACGGCAGTCTGACAAGGATGGAATGATTATAATGAACATATGTGCGTAATGATTTCATGGGATAGACTTTGTCTGCGCACATCTTCTGTTCTCTTCTCCACACCCCACCATGCCTCACGGGCAAGTCATATATTCCTAGCAGGTGGAGCTTTCCCTAGCTTGTCGCGTCAATCTATTCTGACGCGAGTCGGTCAGGAAGCTCATGAAGTGATATCTTGAGTCTTCCCGCCGAGCGCTTGCTCAGCACATATAACCTGCGCCAATCCTCCCAGTCCAGAAAGTCATTTGGCGCTGCCAAATAGAAGTCCAACGGTTGCTGGTTCCTGGAAGCTGCAGCCAGTATAAGCCGTGATTGAACCATGTTTGCCACAGACCCATTGGGTAACTCGGCCTTCTTGATACAATCTTCCAGTCGGATTGTGCGGAGATTTGGGCATAAAACGGTCCTGCTACCTCCAGGAATTATTGTCAACAATGACAGCGCGCGATGATCGATGCACGTCCATCCCAGCTTTCCACGAAGGGAAAGTGTGTGTAGGGTGGATGATACGATCGGGAGATATTGAAGAAGCTCGCTTTCGTCAACTGAGGTAACTAGGTCGAGTTCTTCCAGAGGACATGCAGAGCGCTGGAGAAACGACAAAAACTCCGCATGGGGCCATGGATCGAACACATCTCGCCTCTCATCATCCACGGACCCATCCCTCTGATCAGGATTATACAACCGGAATACGACCTCGAGGCGTCGCAAAGCGGGTAGGACAAGTTTATCCAGAAAACTGCTCATATCGCCGTCGGTTTTGATGCATAGGGAGTGCAAATGCTGTAAACGCAGTGCACTGGCCGTCGTGTGATCATGGTCACCAAAGCCGTCCCAGACATTCAGGAGGTCACATGTTTCGAGCAAAGGCATCTGGCGCATGATTTCTATGCAGCACGAAAACTCCATTTGGCAGCCGAGTCTTAGATGGTGTAGGTTGCTGAAGGGCACGTTTGGGAGGTGAATGGGGCTCGCCGGGCTCGTACATGAAAGTTCGTACGACCATTCAAATAGATGCAGGGCTGGCGACCCTGAGAGCAGCTTTCCCAGCCGCGCATCGACTGCATTTTCGAGATTTGGACTGTCAGCCAAATTGGTGAAGATTCTGAACGTCTGCAATAGTGGGGCATGGTGGGCTGGCGCGAACTCGTGCGCCAGGAGAGGTGCGATCTCGTGCATCTCCCAGATGAGCTCGATATGGAACCAGCACGCTTGATGCTCCATGAGCACGTCCAACGCGAGGTCCGCGATTTCCCAGTCGTCTCCGGCGAAGAGCTGGATGGTGAGGGGTTGCTGGTGGGCGAACTGCAGCCATCTGATCATCATGCCTATGTCGTTTAGGCTGCTGGGGCGTACTCTGAGGGTCGACCAGAGCACCGGATGTCCCATTGCAAGGTGTCTCCATTGTCTACAAACGGCGAGAAAGACGAGAGGGGGACTTCTTTCGGACATCATGTCACGGTCATGCCAATTGGGATTCCTGTCGGGATTGATCAGTCGGATACATGCTGCGAAGACGCTCTGAGAGTGAACAATGGAAAATGAGATGGTGTGCCAGAGTCACGATATGGTGCACCTCACCGTCAATATCTCAACGGGGAGCTTTGAGATATGACACCTGTTCTCCCGTTCAGATTCGCGGAGCTGGTACGCTGCGCGTCGCTCCTCGGAGATTCTGTCGAATTCCGCATCGAGATGCAGTATTCGTGCATCTGTTTCCTCCATGGCTCGCCCAGTCGACTGAAGCAAATGGCCCTTGGTGAGTCGTAAGGCGATTGAGACGCGGGTACGTGGCTTGAGCGTGGCCGTCAAGAACAAGCAGGTGGTTGTGCCGTAATCATATTATCTAAATCAGGTGAACGATGCCATGCAGCCTCTCAAGTGCGGGGTGCACTGTGAACTGCAGAATTTTATCGAGAGGATGCGGTACTACGCGCGGTCGGACTGGGCGATTGGGAAGAGGCTATACTGCTTCCGTCCCAACAGTAGGTAGAAGACAGCAGTTGCCAACAACGCATGTCTATCGAATGAATCGGACGCGCGTCCATGCATCATCTTGCTTACTTTCTGATAGCAGTCTAATGTAGGTGGTTGTTTCGAGCTCCACCGTGACCGAAACCGCGAATCGCGGATGCACACCACCTCTCCCTTCGTTCCAGCTTTCAGGTCGTTAGTCGGCGGTCCAATAAAGGATGTGCTGATTATAACTGATACATGAGCGTAATAAATTCAAGGCATAGTTCCGTCCTTGCACACCTCCCCCCCCCCGTCCTCTCCTCCACCCCGCGCCGTGCCTCGTGGGACGATACGTGCATTCTTAGCATGTGGCAGAGCTTTCCCTAGCTTGCCCTGGCAATCCTTCGCGATCGGGGTCGGCGGGGAGGCTCGTGATGTGATATCTTGAGTCTTCCTGCCGAGCGCCTGCTCAGTACATATAACCTGCGCCAATCCTGCCAATTCGTATAGTCACTTATTGCTGCCAAATAGATCGTCAATGGCCGTTGGGAAGCTGCAGCGAATATGAGCCGCGATTGAACCATATCTGCCATGGACCCAATGGGTAATTCGCCTGCCACTATGCAGTCATCCAGTCGAATTGTGTGCAGATTTGGGCATATAACGTCTCCGCTGCCTCCAGGAAGGATTGTCAACAATGACAGCGCGCGATGGTCGACGCACGTCCATCCTAGCTTCCCGCGAAGGCAAAGCGTGTGCAGGGTGGAAGATACGACCGGGAGGTATTGCAACAACTCGGCTGCACTGACTGAGGTGACCAGGTCCAGCTCTTCAAGAGGACACGCAGAGCGCTGGAGAAATGACAAAAACTCGGCATGGGGCCATGGTTCGAACACATCTTGCCTCTCATCATCCACGGGCCCATCAGGATGATTTGGATCTGGATGATACAACCGGAATACGACCTCGATGCGCCGCAAAGCAGGAAGGAGCAGTTCGTCCAAAAAACCGCTCATATCGCCGTCGGTCTTGATGCATAGGGAGTGCAAATGCTGCAGATGCAGCGCACTGGCCGTCGTGTGGTCGTGGTCATCATCGCCGTGCCAGACATCCAAGAGTTCACATCTTTCGAGCAAAGGCATGCGACGCATGATTTCTATGCAGCACGAAAATACCATGCGACAGCCGAGTTTTAGATGGCGCAGATTGCTGAGGGGCACACCTGGGAGGTGAATGAGGCTTGAATCGCTCGCATATGGAATTATGTGTGACCATTCAAATACTTGCAGGTCTGGCGATCCTGAGAACAGCTTGCCCAGCTGCGCGTCGACTGCATCTTGGGGATCTGGATCTAGGTAGCTGAAAAGCCTAAATGTCTGCAATAGTGGGGCTTGCTGCGCTGGCGCAAACGCATGCGCCAGGAGGGGCGCGTCGTCGGTGATCTCCCAGAAGAGATCGATGCGGAACCAGTGCGCTTGGTGTTCCATGAGCACGTCCACCGCGAGGTCCGCAATTTCCCAGTCGTCTCCGGCGAAGAGCTGGACGGTGAGGGGTTGCTGGTTGGCGTACTGCAGCCATCTGGACATCATGGCTATGTCGTTTAGGTTTTCGAGGCGTGGTTGAGGTCTGAGCGTTGACCAGAGCGCCGGATTTCCCATTGCAAGGTGCCTCCATTGTCTGCAAACGGCGAGAAAGACGAGAGGGGGACTTCTTTCGGACATGACGTCGGAGGTCCACCGAGTCTCAGGACTCGGAGTCTGGCCCTCCCAGCTTGCATTGCTCAGTCTGACGCAGGCTGAAAAGATGCTCTGAGAGTGAAGGATGAAAACTGAGATGGTGTATTAGAGCCGTAATGTGGTGCAACTCACCATTAATGTCTCAGCGGGGAGTTTTGAGATATGACACATGTTGTCCTCGACACTTTCCTGTTGCTCGGACTCGCAGGATTCCTCGGAGACGCTCAGGTCGGACTCCACATCAGATTCCTCCATAGTTCGCCCAGTCGACTGTTGCAGATGGCCTTTCTTAGTGGATTGTAAGGCGATTGAGAAGCGGGTACGTGGCTTGAGCGTGGCCCTCAAGAGCAAACACCTGGTTGTGCCGTAATCATATTATCTAAACCAAGTGAACGATGCCATGCAGCCTCTCCAGTGCGGGCCGGGGGGGTACTGTGAGCTGCAGAAGGTTGATGAGAGGATGCGGGACGCGCGCGGTCGGACGGAGATGGCGTTTGGGAAGTGCCAGTGGAGAGTCTGGAGACTATATATTGCTTCCTTCGCAAGTAGAAGATACTGTAGCACTCCAAGCTGCCGACAAAGCAGGCACCGATTAATGACTGCTACATTGTTCACGGCCGAAATATTACAACTCTACCCAAGATTAGAGACACCACAGACATACATTATAACTGATATCACAACGGGGCGTCCACCACCCAATGCCGGGCCAAAACATCCCGACTCCAACTCTATACTCAAGATCAGAGGCCCCGATATACAACAGCAGAACCAGCGCAGACGGCTCCCTAATGCCGCGCCATCTCAAAGCTCGGCCCATTCCGCTCCCCCTCCGCCCCGAGCTTAACCGCCATATACCGCTTCTGCGCCCTCCTTTTCCGCCAGAACATCCTAAAAAAACAAGCAACACACAATCAGCACAAGCACACACGAGCGGGGCGCGCACTCACAGCCCCACGATCAGCGCGAGGACACCCACCGCAGCGCCGACGATCCCGCCAATCAGCGCGGCCTTGTGCCTGTCGAGCCACGACGGCGCCTTCGGGTCCGCGAGCGTGAGCTGCCGGTTCGGCAGCGCCGAGACGCTCGGCGGGTGCGCGGGGTCGTAGCAGTACCGCACGAAGCACGCCTGGCACACGCTCGAGCGCGCGGTCGTGTTCTGCCGGAAGCGCGCGCGGTCGACCGCCGCGCACTGCACGCACTTGCCGAAGTCCGCGTCGGGGGAGTTGGAGTTGGGCGTGAACCCGCCGATGGTGTTCGCGTGCGCCTGGTCGAGGAAGGTGCGCGTCTCGAGCGCGGTGTAGCTCAGCTTGAACGTGTTGAAGCTGCCCGAGACCAATACCAATTAGCATCGATGCCCCGAAACACGCGAAAGAGGGGGAGGAGGGCTTACTTGCTGGAGGGCGCGGCGCCCGTGAGCGGCGGGCTGTTCGGGAGGTACACGAGCAGCGGCCCGCTCGGCGGGTTCTCCCCCGGATCGCACCCAAAAAACGTCGGCCGCGAATTCGTCCCCGTCGCGACAAAGTCCGCCTCGCTCGCCGGGATCGCGGGGAACGCCTGGTGGCTCGCGCTGAGCACCTGCGCGAGCCTGGCTTGCGTCGTGACCATCGACGTGCCGTTCGGCCACGCGTCGGTCGTGTCCGCGGACCCGTCGACGGCGAAGACCACGTCGAGGCCGCGCGAGTTGACGTACAGCGGGCCGAGGGGGATGTTCTCGAGCCCGAGCCCGCCGTCGACGAGCTCGAGCGAGGTCGCGTTGTGCTCGCCGAAGGTCGCGGTGTTGATCGCTTGGAACGGCTGCGGCATGTTAGAAGGGACAATGGGGGGATGGGGAGGGGGGCTCACGTTGGGCCAGTTGGCGACGTCGTCGCGCCGCGTGGTGACGTTCTGCAGGAGCTGGTTGAGCAGGAACAGCAGGCCCTTGCTCTCGTCCGCGCTGATCCCCGCGATCGTGTCCGACGCCTCGTCGATGATGTCCTGCCCGCGCATCAGCCACCACAGCGCAGAAACAGGCAGAGAAACTCACGGGAAACAAGCTCGCAGAGGTGCCCATGATGAACCCGGCGTCGTCAAAGCCGTTCACGCACGCGGAGGAGTTCGCGGGGAGCCCGAGCACGAGGTGCGTCCCCGCGAACGACATGTTGACCATCGCGGACAGCGCGGGGTCCCACGAGCCGAACTCCAGCGGCGTCATCTGTCCCACCCCGATTCCAAATCAGCCTTTTCGTCCACCCATCCTGTCATAGCAACTATATGCGCACCTCGTACACGGTCTGCGCGAGCGGCGGCGTGGAGAGGTTCGAGCCGATGGGCAGCGAGGTGGCGACGATGATCGGGAACGGCGCGACGTGGCTCTGGAACGACGGCACGCGCTGCACGTCCGACCAGCGCTGCCCCGCGCCGTGCGCGGAGTCGTTCGTGTAGAAGTTGCCCGTGGACGTGCCGTTGAGGAAGTGGTACGCGATCGCGCGCGCCCACGGGTCCGTGATGCTCGTCTCGCTGCCAACCTACGTCAGCCAACTGTCACACGAGCGGAGGAGTGTATGCGTATACGCACAAGCCCTGGGCGGCCTTGGCCTTGATGCTCATGAGCAGGCTCCCGTAGAACGCCTGGTTGTCGCCGTCGAACACGTCGATGCCGTCGGGGATCACGAGGTCGAGGTCGAGCAGCCACCCCGACAGGTCCCCGCCGTTGCCGTACACGAGGTCCGGCACCGTCGGCCAGTCGTTCAGCGCGAGCGAGCCCGTCAGCCACGACCCGCCTCCAGCCAACGTCAGCACACGCGCATATACCCGCAAAGCAAAGCCGCGCGACGCACCTGAGAGCCCGGACCAGTACGTCGCGACCTGCAGCAGCCCGCCGGTCCCCGCGGCGAGCGCGGAGGCGTTGCGCGCGTCGAGCGCGGACAGGACGCCCGCGCCGTACTGCGCCGCGCGGTACCCGCCGCCGCTGATCGCGATCCCCACGCGCGAGTAGTTCCCGCCGAACGCCGCGCCCGCGTACCCGATCTGCGACCCGTTCCCGATCCACGCGGCCCACGCGGCGGGGAGCACCGTCGCGTCCTTGGCCGCGACGAACGCGGCCTCCTGCGGGTGCAGGGTCTGGTTCTGGGGCGTGAAGACGCGCAGGAGGGGCTCGGAGGGGCATTGGACGTTGGCTGTTGGTGCGTAGGCTGTGGGGTCGCCTTGGGCGGCGACGAGCGCCGCGGAGAGGAGCGCCGGGAGGAGGGGCCACATCGCGCTGGTCGTAAGTATGTTAAAGAGACTCGCTGAAACAAAAAGGAGAGGTCTGAATGCGCGGGGGTTGTTATAAAGTCGGTCAAGGGAAGTCACGAAGCACTGCCGCGCGGTGGGCCTTGTGCCCGCTGCTCATCGCATCGGCCGGCGAAACAGCCGACGGGCCATTGGCAGATGCACACAACTGGCCCACAGGTTTCCGTTCACAGCGCCCGACTCGGAGGAGAAGCTTGGGAACAGCAGGCAGTATGACAAAGGCGTTTGACAGACACTAGACAGATCAACCATCTGCCGTCGCTCGGCAGTTTCCCCCGCACGGGCACAGCCAGAGTACAAGGCGGCGGGCTATACTTGGGTTGTCTCCTGCCCAGCGCCCAGCGCGCATAACAGCAGGTGTTTCCGGGGTTCTTGGACGTTACAGACAAGCCAACTTTCCTCACAGCCACCGAGATAAACACTAAATTTAGGGGCTCTGGTACCGGGCCGATACGATGTTGAACAATGTGGCGCATTTGAACATCACTTGCAATTGCTGCGCGCCGCACACGCAGATCAAATACTTGACATATATCAGTAGCGCTAGCTGTAGATAGACGCAACATAGTATAAAGTATTTACGTTTGAGAGCTAGATGGAGAAGACAAGAGGTAGACGACCGAAGCTAGCGCTGTTGACCCCAATCGAAGCTGGAAGCATTTCTAGCAATAGGCATGCGACAGCTGCACAAGGGCTTTCGAGTTCCTTTGACAAGGGTGTTCGATTTCTACTTCGATTGTCGCGCGATGCAAACTCAATGCAAACTGCGCGCTCGGGCCCGGCCCATCCGATCGCGAGTCCAAGTCCGAGTCGGACTTGAGTCGGACGTGCTCACTTCGCTGGTAATGACCGTTTGCCCTCCTGTTCATCTTGGCATAAATGGCACCGGAAAATAATCATAGCATACATTTCAAGACCAGCAACAAATCATAAGCGTCTTCGGGCTTCCGACATCCCGCGCGGCAGCAGGTGTGCATGCGACAGCTGCACGAGGGCTTTCCTTGACATGCGCCTTCGATTTCCACATCGCTTGGGCATCGTCGCGCGACGCAAACAGCGGGCCCCGCGACGTGCAAACTGCGCTTACGGTGCCCGATTGCTCTCCCGTTCACCCACGACGATTCCCAGAAATGGCATCGGAAAATGATCTCTTGTCAGTACACAGATTGAATTTACCTATATATTCGACCGTTCTCTTGGTGCGCACTCGACGGCGCTACTTTTCGAAGTCGTCTGCTTTTACATACTGATAGCCAGAAACAAATACACAAACTTCTTCCCGATCCACGTCCCATCTATCCCTAGTCCTCGAACCCGTTCTCAAAGAGGTAGTTGGCCGCAAGCTCCTCGTTCTTGTCGCACGCAAAGTACGCCTCCAACACAGTCTGCCGCGGGAAGCCCAGCGCCTGAAGCTGCACCACGTCCATATCAGCAAGATATCCAAGTAGCGCAGAACACACAACGTACCCGCTCAATCGCAGCCTGCTCCTCCGGCGTGACGTGCACGACCGTCGCGCCCGGCGGGACCACCTGCCCGTCCTCGCCCTCCTCGCCGAGCAGCTGCAGCAGCGCCTCGGGGTTGCTCGCGAGCGTCTGCGCGAGCGCGGGGTCCTCCGCCGCGAGCTGCTGCACCACCGCCTGCAGCATCTCCGGGTTCGTCCGCAGCGTCTGCCGGATCTGCTCCATCTGCGGCGTGTTGCGCAGCGCCGCGAGGTCGATCCCGCCCGCCGCGCCCTGCGCGCCCGCCTGCGCGGCGGCACCGCCTTGCTGCTGCTGCCGTTGCTGGGCGAGCTGGTTGAGGGGGTTAGAGATAGAGCCGGGGGAGGAGCGTGCGTCTTACTTGGAACAGATTCTGGTGCTGCCCGGCAGGAGGGGCGGCAATGGGGGCAGCGGGCGCGGGCGCGGGCGCTGGTGCAGCCTGGCCCTGCGCGGGCGCAGCAGCCGGCGGCTGAGCCGGCGTGCCCGCAGCCTGCGCCTCCAAATGCGCCGGGATACCCTGCACCAAAAATCAGCCATGAACTCGCTCCCAGCCCGCGGCACTCACGGTCATGAGGTACTCGACCGCGCGGTCGGGGTTGTTGTAGCTCGCGCGCAGCGCGCGCATGACCTGCTCGCGCTCGAAGCCCATCTCGAGCATGTTGTTGATCGTCGTCTGCAGCTGCGCGCCCGAGACGAACGAGCTCATGTCCCCGAACGCGGGCGCCGGCGCCTCGGGGGCCGCGGGCGCGGCTTCGGGGATGGGCGCGGGGGCGACGGGCGCGGGGGCGGGCGCTGCGGCGGGGGCAGGGGCAGGGGCAGGGGCAGGGGCCGCGGGCTCGGCTGCGGGGGTGCTGGCGGCTGCCGAGCTGGAAGATGCAGCAGGCGCTTTGGGCTGCGAGCGACGACCGAATTCGGGTCAGCGCTCGCGATCTCGCCACGATTCAAAGGGGGACGCACCTTGGACACCATCAGCACGAGGAAGTCCTTCTCCTTGATCGCGCACGACTCGACCGTCTTGGAGTCGGGGAGGACCTTGCCTGCCGACGCGATTGAGTTGGTGATTCGCTGGGGTGCAGGATAGGGTGCAACGTACCGGCGTAGATGAGCTTCTGGGCAGCGACATCATGACCCTGCTCCGCCTGGATCTTCGCCTTCAGATCCCCGACCGTATCCGATCCCTCGGCGTCGAGCTGCGCGGCGGGGTCAGGTCGGCACCAGCCCGAAGAGGAGTCACTCACTGTAAACACCTTCTGCTGTAATGTCTTGACGGTGATTTTCATCGTGTCGGAGTCTCTTAGCTATACGCGATAGGAGGTGTGAGTGTCGCGAGGCTTCGTGAAGCGCAGAAAAGATCGCGCACCGATGACAGTTGAGTGCAAGAGGTTGACGCGGCCTCTGAGCGCGCCAATTGGAGATCGAGCATCTTATCTGGCTGATTCTAGAATATGTGGTGGCAATGATCAATCACTGCCTTCGACATCGATGGTGACTTCTATGCAGGGAATCGTGGATTTTTCAATAGGCAAGGTGATTGAGATCGGGGAATAAATCAATGGCTAGTGTACGGATGTTCTGGCAGGGAGAATATGGTGGCAAATTTCCGAGTTTGAACCTCGAAACTCCGATACGCTGATATCGATATAATGGACCATACAGGCGGTGATCCGGCTTCTACGTTACTACAAAGGGCTACATAACCAGTCAAAGACCATAAACAAAGCAATAGCGCGTGGGTAGACGTGTAAAGAAAGACGTAAACAGATAACAGTCCTCAAAATCATCCAGATAGGTGGTATCGAGTATCAAGTATAGTAAATCAAACCAAGAAAGATAGAAGGGATATAAGAGACAGATAGAAAGGAATAAAAAGAGAGAGAACAGGTCAGAGCGTCGATGCGACGCTCGCATGCCTCTGCCGCTCCCATAGCCGCTCCTTTGCGCGGATCTCGATCCCGCCAAATGGCTCTGGCTGCGCCAGGCTCACGCAGTCGCGGGTGCCCAGCACGAGCAGCTCGAAGAAGAATGACGATGCCGCTCTTCTCGACGCCTTCTCGCTCAGCTCCCGGAACCCCAGCACCTTTTCCGCCCCCTCCTCCGCCGCGGGCTGCAGCGCCTTGCGCAGCACCCCGAGCGCCTTCACCGTGTTCTTGCTGTACCCACGCCCCTCCGCCGCCTCGCGCTCCTCCGCCGCCTGCTCCTCCTGGCTTTGCTGCGTCTGCGAGGATCCCTGGCTCGGGCGCGAGTCGAACGCAGCGATTGGGCACGCGAGGTCCGCGTACGTCTCCCGCTCGCCCTCCTCCTCCGCGCCCGGTGCGAGCGACGACAGCCGGCTCAGGTCCGTGAGCACGCTGCGCTCGCGCCCGAGTCCGATGTCCTCCGGCTCGGGCAGCTGGAAGTCGTCCATGCCCGCGTTGTTGGTGTCGTCTGCAAACATGAAGTCATCCCCACCGGGCCCCTGCATGTCCCCGGCGAACCCGAGGCTCGCCGCAACACTCGCTGCACGCCGCGCCTCCTCCACCTCCTCCACATCGCCCTCTGCTGCGCCCTCCCCGCCCGCCTCCACATCCAACTTCATTTTCTTGCTCTTGTTCCCGCCGCGCGCGTTCTGCTCCTCCACCGCGCGCTTGAGCGGCCGCACGAACAGTGCCTCCAGCTCGCCCGCTAGCCCCGGTGGCGCCGCGCCGAGAAAGTGCGCCCGCGGGTCCGCGCGAATCTCGAGGAGGCGCATGACGGTGGCTGACGCAGGGAGGAAGTGGTGCTGTGTGAGGATGCCGGAGACGTCCTTCGTCACTCGCGCGCCGAGTCCGCGGCCCTTGGCGGGCCCGTCGGCGAGCTCGGTCACAGAGTCAATTATTTGTTTCTTTTCTTTCGGCACGCGGGGGGCCTTCTTAGGCGTCGCTTCTACGTCGGCATCGACTTCAATATCTCTGGGGGTGGGGGGCCCTGGTGTGAGTGGAGATGCTGTTGACAGTTTCCTGTCAGTTGAGTGGCAATCTTGAGTGATAAAGTGGAAAGTGCATACATTCCCGTGACGGGCTCCGAGCCAGTGCCGGCACCTCCGGCAGGTCCACTGCCTCAAAGCCGACTCCCAGATCGCCTAGATCAATATCCATCCCGCCCAGCCCCACATCGTCACCGAATCCGAACCCATCCCCGTCAACATCCATCCCCATGCTCGGCTCCCGCAACGACAGTCCATCGAAGTCCACCGGCCCCCCCACAAGATGGCTTGCCACCGATACTCCCCGCTCCGTCCCCGCGTCCCGCCCTACACCAATACTCTCCATGTCCCCGAACGCGCTCCCGCCCACGCCCCCGTACTCGCTCGCTAGGCCCTCGCCAAAGTCGAGCCCGAGGTTGATCTCCTCATAGTCCGCGCTGCCGATCCCGTCGGAGGGCCCGAGGTCGAAGCCATAGTTAGGGTCGTTCGGGTCGAGCAATCCGAAATCGTCAGCGGCGGCGAGTGTGATGTCCGCTATGCGCGCGACGTGCTGACCTGCGGTCCCAGAGGGGCGGATTTCAAAGTCGGCGTCCCTAGATGGAAGTTAGTAGGTACGGGTTACAGGTTAGGTTAGAGTGGAAGCAGGAAAGGGGCGCGCAAACGAGAAGGAAGAAAGAAGAGGCAGGTAGGGAAAGGTAGGATGGAGTCAAACGGGGTGACGATAGAAAGGAGGAATGTCAAGACAACGGGGTGACATGTTGTAGGAGAATGGTGCGGGAAGGGGTCGGGTTTGGGAGGTAACAACGAGAAACGAAGTCATGACTATGGGAGCAAGAAGGGCGGTGTGGAAGCATAGGAGACATAGCTCACCAGTTAATATCCGTCATCAGCAAATCGAGATCAACGTCCACACCGCTCGTTTGAAGCGTGATCGCATTACGGTTCACGGCGAGCTGGTCCTCGGTCATGTCTACCACGCCCGGTCGGAAGGCCTGCAGAGTGAAAGATTAGCACTGGATCATACTGCACTGGGGCCACTAGGGGAAGCGAGTGAGTTGGTTGATCGAACGGCTCGCTTATTTGTGCTCGGGTGACCTCCCTTCCAACGAACTCCCTTCAGGAAAGCTCGCGGCTCGGGCGGCTCCCTCCAATCATTCGCCAAGGCCCCTACTCACCATCTTAATCTTCAGCAATGCCTCATTACAGTCGTCCAATAGGTACTTGGCTTTCCGGCTGTAGATCCTGACGACACCCAGCAGTAGCTGCCCGCTGAGTCGTAGCGCCATGACCTCGACTTCCTGACCCATGATAGCGTCGGCTGCTTGCTCGATGTCGGTTTGCAGCGTCTGCGTCTTGGAGAGCTTGCGCTCCATGTGGGCAGCGAGCCATACTTTAGCCAGGGGCCCGCGGCGCGAGAGGATCGCCTCCGAGTAAAACTAGGCATCGCTGTAGATTAGCAGGTGATTGAGCAGAGGGCGGTATGGGACGCACCATGATGGAAGGGTATAATAGCCAAGAAACGGACGCGTTGTGGCAGACGCGCAGGGGAGGGTATCGCTTGTGAGAAACAGAACCAAAGACAACTGCGTGGCTGTGCAACCCATTTTCGCGCTTCCTCCCGTCACGTTACGCCGCCCAATGTCGCTGCTGGCCTCGTCGTCGCGCTGTGCTCGTAGGTTCACGGTCCCCAAGGAGCGGTTATCAGCAGGTGAGTCTATTACAACTTTCAGTAGAAATTAATTAAGCAAACGGCAGCGAGAAGATTGCTTTCAACCGAAGCCATCCCCGTCGAGGACACCCCCACCCCCGCCCGGACCAGTGCCCGCCGTCGTGCGCCCCTGCGGAACGGTCCCTGGCAGCATAAGCCTGACCATGCATTTCATCCTGCACACCACCAGTCCTCTGACCTAGCCCGCTTCACGCTGCGCCTCGGTGCCACACGCGGCGGCTTCATCGACTGCTTGCGCATCGCCCAGGAAATGAAGGCTGCGAACGTGCGCCCAACGCTCACGGTGTACAACACGTTGCTTAAAGCTGCGGGGCAGGAGGCGCTGTGGGCAGAGGCGGAGGGCTTCATGGATGATATGACTGCGATGGGCATCAAGCCGGACCAGCAGAGCTTTCATCATCTCATACAGGTGCATTCTCTCCTTCCCGCCTCGCATGCATGCCAACTCACGGATTGAAACCAGGCCTACCGTGGCCGCGAAGCCGTCCACCTCTGGTCCATCCTCGCCCGAATGTCCGATGCTGGACTCCCCCCGACCGCACAAACCTACACCCTTATCATTGCGCGGCCCCTGGCCACAAAGAACCTTGAGCTCGCTCTTCAGGGCATCGCACACATGGTCTCGACGCACGTTGTTCCCGAGCTCTCTACCGCTCAGGCAACCATCCACCTCGCGTGCGAACAAGGCTACCCCAAACTGGCCCTCGAACTCGCGGAGACATTCGAGAACCTGTCTGTGCGCCGTCTCGACACGAGCGTGTGGGTCGCATGCCTCGCATCCGCCGCCGACGCCCTCTACGCCCCTGGCGTGCACCATGCGCTCCAAAAGGTCGCTGAGCTCGGAACTGCGCTCGACGAGGGCCTCCTTCTCTCCATCCTCGCTACAGCCGCGCGCAGCGGGCACCCCGCGCTCGCCCAGAGCGCTCTCGCACAGCTCAAATCCATCGGTGCGGCGCTGCAGGAGCACCACCTCGCGCCTCTCATTGCCGCGCTCTGCGCTGCGCACCCGCCGCAGCTGCAAGAGGCGCTCGCGACGCTCGGGCTCATGCGCGCGCAGGGCATCGCACACGCACCCACCACTGCCAACCCTATTGTCGCGCTCCTCGCGCGTTCTCCCGACGCACTCGATGCTGCGTGGGCTGTGCTCGACGAGCTGCGCGCCGCGGGCGCGCATATAGACGCCAGCGCGCTGAATGCGCTGGTGGGCGCGGCGGTGCGCATGGGCGACGTGCAGCGCGCGGTGGGCGCGTACAAGGCGTTCCCTGAGTACGCGTGCGCACCGACTGTCGAGACGTTCAACCTCCTCCTCGGCGCTTGCATCGCACATGCGCACCGCGAGCTCGGCGACCGCCTGCTGGGCGAAATGAAGACCGCCGTGCCTGCAGTAAAGCCGAACGGACAGACTTACGAGCGATTGGTGTTGCTGTGCCTCACGCAGCCGACGTACGAGGACGCGTTCTTCTATCTGGAGGAGATGAAGGCGCGCGGGTTCCTCCCCACGTTGAGCATATACGACGCTATTGTGAGGAAATGCGTGTCAGTCGGGGATGGAAGATATAAGCTCGCGCTGGAGGAGATGAAGCAATGCGGGTATGCGGTATCGAAGGCGCTGAACCAGTTTATCGAGGTTGGCGGGGTCTTTGAAGAGATCAAGACAGATGAAGCGAAGAAGCCGGTGGAGGAGGCAACAGAGAGAAAAGTTAACGCACAGGCGCATTTACAGGCATAGCACTTATAATAATAATCAGCACTTCTGGCTTGTCACATATTATTACTAGTGAGCGGTTCATGATTTAGATAATATGATTACGGCACAACCAGTTACTTGCTCTTGACGGCCACGCCCAAGCCGCGTACCCGTTTCTCTACCGCTTTACGACTCACCAAGAAGGGCCATTTTCATCGGTCGACTGGGCCAACCATGGAGGAATCTGATGCGGAGTCCGACCTGAGCATCTCCGAGGACGGATCCGAGCAGGAGGACACGTGTCATATCTCAAAACTCCCCGCTGAGACATTGATGGTGAGTTGCATCGCTCTGATACATCATCTCAGTTTTCATCCTTCACTCTCAGAGCATCTTTGTAGCCTGCGTCAGACTGCACAATGCCCGCTGGGAGGCCCAATCCCCGAGTCCTGAGTCATGGCGGTCCGACGGCGCCATGTCCGAAAGAAGTCCCCCACTCGTCTTTCTCGCCGTTTGTAGACAATGGAGAAAACTTGCAATGGGAAATCCGGCGCTCTGGTCGACGCTCAGAGCTCGACCGCGCCTCGAAAACTTAAACGACATAGCCATGATGTCTAGATGGCTGCAGTTTGCCGACCAGCAACCCCTCACTATCCAGCTCTCTTCCGGATGCGACTGGGAAATGGCAGACCTCGCGGTAGACGTGCTCATGGAGCACCAAGCGCAGTGGTTCCGTATCGAGCTTTTTTGGGAGATCGACGACGACGCGCCCCTCTTCGCACATGCGTTTGCGCCAGCGCAGCATGCCCCACTATTGCAGACATTTAGGATTTTCACCACCCTAGATTTAGAATCCAAAGATGCAGTCGATGCGCAGCTAGGAAAGCTGCTCTCAGGATCGCCAGACCTGCAAGCATTTGAATGGTCACACAGCATTACATATATGAGCTATGCGAGGCCCATTCACCTCCCAGATGTGCCCTTCAGCAATTTGCGCCATCTAAAACTAGGCGCCCGCATGGTGTTTTCGTGCTGCATAGAAATCATGCGTCGGATGCCTTTGCTCGAAACATGTGACCTCCTGAATGTCTGGGACGGCTATGCTGATCATGATCACACGACGACCAGTGCGCTGCATCTGCAGCATTTGCACTCCCTATGCATCAAGACCGACGGCGATATGAGCGATTTTTTGGACGAACTTGTCCTTCCTGCTTTGCGGCGCATCGAGGTCGTATTCCGGTTATATAATCCAAATCCAAATGAGGAGGATTGGTCCGCATATGAGGAGAGGCTACATGAGTTCGATCCATGGCCCCATGCGGAGTTTTTGTCATTTCTCCAGCGCTCTGCGTGTCCTCTTGAAGAGCTGGACCTGGTCACCTCAGTCAGTGCAGCCGAGTTGTTGCAATACCTCCCGGTCGTATCTTCCACCCTGCACACACTTTGCCTTCGCGGGAAGCTAGGATGGACGTGCGTCGACCATCACGCGCTGTCATTGTTGACAATTCTCCCTGGAGGCAGCAGAGACGTTGTATGCCCAAATCTGCACACAATTCGACTGGATGACTGCATAGTGGCAGGCGAATTACCCGTTGGGTCCATGGCAGACATGGTTCAATCGCGGCTCATATACGCTGCCGCTTCTCAACGGCCATTGATGATCTATTTGGCAGCAATAAGTGACTATACAAATTGGCAGGATTGGCGCAGGCTATATGTACTGAGCAGGCGCTCGGCAGGAAGACTCAAGATATCACATCACGAGCCTCCCCGCTGACTCCCATCGCGATAGATTGCCGTGGTAAGCTAGGGAAAGCTCTGCCACTTGCTAAGAATACACATATCGTCCCACGAGGCACGGGGATGGAGAAGAGGACGGGAGGGAAGGTGTGCGGTGATGAAACTATGCATTCATTACACTCATATCAGTTTTAATCAGCATATCCTTTATTAGACCGTCGACTGACAACTTGAAAGCTTGGACGAAATCAGAGGCGATGCGCATGTGACCGCGATTCGCAGTTTCGGTGGGGCAGCCTGCCCGCTGTTGGGGGGTAAGCAAGATGACGATGATGGATGCGTGTCTAAGATTTCATTCAATAAGCTGAATTCGATAAGCAAACCCTTCAGTTACAGCAACTGGCCTACAAGTCCTATATCCTGAATCTTCGCGGGACAGATCCATATATTCAGCGCACTCATCGACGCCTAACTCTCTACGGGCTCCTGGCTCTCCCAACACCTATCCCAATCGCCATCTCCGTCAGACCGCGCGTACCACATACTCTCAACAAACTTCCGCAGCTCACAGATCCCATCTACACCCCCACAGTTGAGAGGCTGCATGGCATCGTTCACCATGATCCTCACATACTCTGCCCTCTCTACACCCTCTCCGGCGCTCCCCGGCGCCCCGCGGCACTCCATCTTTTCGGTCACGAGCCGCGCAGCGTACGGCACCATCTTCGCGAGCACGAACGACCGCTGCGGATCTGCCCAGCTGGGGTCGAGGTCGCGCTCCTGCGGGAACAGCCCGAGAGCGCCGTATATTGCAATCATCACGCTCGCGTGCGCAAAATCTGCGTACACCGTTCTATCAAGCGGGAAGGTCGCAGGGGAGGAGTCCAGTGTGCGGTTGGTTTGGGTATTGTCGCGCACAGGGGTGCGCGTGAGCCGCGCGAGGAGCTCGTTGACATAGCCCACGCCCTGCACCCGTCCTAGCTCCTGGCCGTACCTGTGGAGCTCACCCATCAGCCTTCCGTGCTCCTACGCAGGAAAGGGACGTTAAAAAGGGAACGGCGGCTCACCCAAACGCATAATACTCCCCCAGATCCTCGTAGTATTCGAATCCCTCGAACTCCTCGCGGGTGAACATGTCGCAGAAAGGGCTGACCATGCCCTTGGCGAGCGCGTCGAGCGGACAGAGGGCCATGAGCCAGACGACGTCCTTGAGCTCGACTTGGGCACCCGGCGCCGCGGCACGCAGGCGCTCGACGATAGATGTCGCGAAGATTTCGCGCCAATAGTCGCGCTTCTCCTTCATGCGGCCCGCGGCGGGGCACATATGCGCGGCTAGGGTGGTATTCTCCTGCGTTGTATTATCAATTAGGTATATTAACGGGAACTGTTTATGGCAGACGGCGTACGCGCTCGGGCATAGAGAGTGGCGCTTGAGGGTTATACCTGCCCTGCGAGAAGCCTGCGCATCGTTAGTACGTGCGTAGTTTGCAAATAGACGGAGCTACCAGCTGTCCAGTTGGTAGCTGAATCGTGCACCCGGCGGCTTGTCCCCGTGCGCACAAACGATTGGCGATCAGGTGTGACGAGGTGCCCGTAGCGCTCGTGATGGATAGCTCCGGCCGTCGAGGACCTGTGGGGGCCATTGTGAGCTTCAGCTGTGGTCAGTGGGCAGTATCTCATATACTCACTCTAGAGCCCCAAAAGGTAGAAGTTCTGTGTCGTCACCGAGGTCCCAGGTGTAGTCTTGGAGGAATGCGAGCCTGGGGTCGTAGTAAGCAGTCGCGTTTTGCAGCCGCAATATTGCGTCTTTGATATTGGCTAGCTCTTTGGGCTTGGCTTCGCGCGCGCCATGTCGTTGAAGCTATAGTGATCTAAGTTGCGGCATGCTTTGTTGTATTCGTGGTACACAACTTACGATGATAGCCTAGATTCAATGTTAGTTTATTAGTATGAACGAGAGGGGTGTTACTCACCTGGGTGAGCTCGCAGTTCCTGGGTACCGGCTGATAAGCTGCTAACGGGAAGTAGGGTGTATTATGGGCCCATAGCTTCCTTCCTTCCTTCGGGTCTGTGATTTTCGAAGGCCATGCGACGTCCAAGCTTAAGGAGGGGGTCGAGAGAGTAGTAGACGGAGTCTGATACGATGAATAAAAGAATGCAGCAGTGACCAAAGCCGCACACACGATACTACGTGCAGTAGTTCTCCGAAAATGCGCTGGTGGTCCGTCTTTGAAGTCGTTTACTGTCTGAGGTAGTTTAGACATGGTCAAGAATGAGAAACAACTTGCTGTATGACCTTATCATGAGGATTTCCGAGTCGAGGCAAATGACGGGCGTCGACAGTAGGTTGAGGCTGCAATTAATTGATGTGCACTGCTGCCAGCTGGTCGGTTCCGTCCTCGGCTCGGAAGCGATTGGTTGGAATTCAGTACACGTGTACCCAGGTATTGTTTGGACGGGAAAAGGCAACTCATGTTGTCCTGCAAACCCTGACGCTACAGTATAAATAAACTGCCCTCAACCCTCCTCGTCCCCTCCTCAATGCCATCACCGCATGGTTTTTGCCGCAGCGTATATTCTGCCTCGAAACCGAGATCGCTGGGTTACTGTCACCGCAATTCACTGGGCACCCTACAGTGATTCTGACGATGAGGATTCTGACAATATCTCCCTTGGTATTCTTATCGAGGCCTGGGTGTAGTAACTCGTCCCGTCTGACTCATCTGTGTCTGCCACCAGAATTTGGCACCTCGATAGATCCGCAGATAGCGATAAATGGCTCTTGCAGCTTTGATCTACGAGAAAGCATAATCGGAAATCGCACTCCTGTGTTCCTGGCCAGCCGTGGCATCGGTATTGCCTCGTGTTCAGCTGGGAACCTCTGGGAACGGATTCAGATAATAAACGAATCGCTCTGGACCTTTTTGGCACATACACGGATTAAGTCGGATCTTCTTTTATTCCTTGTCCGGCTTCTCCGACTTCGACATTGGAACTGGAGCAGTGACCACCACCTCGCGATCCTAACGTTGATGAAGAACGACGCGATTTCATCGCTTTTCAGCCGAATGGAGCCGTCCCCGCCGTCGATTTCCCAGAGGAACTGCTGCCTGCCGTTGGAGGCGGGAAGATCGGCGCGGAAGATGGCGCTGGAGATGGCGCCCGACTTGAAAAGCCCAGTGAACGCGATCTTGTCCGGGGCTTCGGGGCTTGCTGTCTTGCCCGTGGGTTTGTTGTCATCGTCTGAGACTGACACTGGTGTAGTGCTGGGTTGTGGTCGCAGAGACGGTCGCCAGATCGCCCAGTAGATATGTGAATGTGTCGAACAGATGGCCGACGCCAATCTCGCCAATGTCGAGTAGGGTGGCCCCTACGAAAGCTATCAGGGACGATTAGCGACCTCGTGGATCGGGAAGTTACCTGCACTAGCATCGGCGACATAGAGATTACCCTTCACAACAATGGAACCCCGTATTCCAATCTCACGGGGAGCTAGTGCGACATGGGTACAGTGGTCAAACACAAGCGACAGCGGCGCAGAGGTAGACGAGCAATGGTAGATGAGTAAATTTGCCCAAATTTGCCCAAATCTACATAGAATTCCTGAGACCTATGGGTTATGTCAGTGCATGCCTCCTTGGACGGTGTACGTGCACACATACTTTTCTGATTAATGAAGAGGAGGCCGATCAAGGCCTCGATACCTTTGGATTTGGCCGCTGCGACTATCTCGTTCGTCTCCTTGAGCGGGCGCCTTGACAGACACAGCTACGAGGCCGATGTTTTCATCATCTGCGATACCGGAAGCGTCTCCGTGGAAAGCCTTGAGCAGGTGGCCAGCAAGCTCGGAGTATTTCTTGGCAAACGCCTCGGCTGAGACAGCAGAAGTGGCGGAAACGGCTGCGAGCGGGAAAGAGGGTGCGTTGATCAGGCCGGGCGCGAGAGCTCTGGCTGCCCAGCCTATACTCGAGAGCCCGACAACACCAACCCTAATAGATTTAGGAGACACTGTAGTTGAAATCGAAGACTCGGAGATGATAGGCAGAGTAGGGAAATTGTTAGCGAGGCTATCCGAGGTGTAGAGTGGTTTTAAAAGCAAGAGAATAAATTTAGAGATTATATAGCCTTTCAGAGCTGGTAGGGTCATAAACAGGAGGAACAGCACCAGCGCCCCCCGACCACAAACAGCTGCCCACCAGCGACTGTCAGATGGCTGCATCAGCAACCCCTACTATTACATCGCGTCCACCGAGATGGCCGGCATATGCTAATTCATCATCCGCATGCCACAGTGAAACACCTTTCTGGAGGTCAAGGGATTCTGCCAAGAATGAGCAACCGAGTACAGAATATCCTGAAGCTGAATAATTGCAGAAAGGTGTTGACAGGGCAGCTGATATGAGCACGGCTGACCAGCGGAATGCAGCTGAATCCAGGCCTGAGAAAAGCACTGTTTTTACAGCGAATCACAGTCAATGGAGAAGAGGAGCAAGGTCTATGAAAGGCAGATAAAAGGTAGGTTCGGAACAAGCCGCCTTCCACGAGGGAAAAACGTGCCGTTTTCGAGCTCCGCTCACCTTCGTAGAAGGGGCTTGTAACAAGATGACCGAAATCGATGGGTTTTTCCTGACGCGCTGCAGACTCAACAACCCTCCCAGATATTTCACTCTTGCTGGCAGACTTACTATTTCGAAGTAAACTTAGATTTCTCTCTCCTTAGATTTTTTATTCTCTGCATAGTAGCAACGCTGTGTAGTCAACAATTGAGCCTTCAAACAACAATTTGCATCACTGCTTTGTGCGCCTCAGTGAGATACTATTCCTTACTGAAATAAGGTTTGACTGAGTAAATATTGCAATCCTTAATCACTAGTACAGATTTGCCACCAAGACTGAAGGGTTTAAGGCAGTGACGAGCATGGTATTCAGCGAACGATAATGGTTGTGCAGCAGCTTTCGACGCGGTTGTCTCTAGTTTTCGGTCGATTCGCGGCGTCGGGGGTTTTAAAAATCACTGAGATTTGGCAGAGCGGACATCTTCTTTGCGTCTATACTCACTACGAGGTCCATCCTACATCAGAAAAAGCAGTGAAGCATTTTATAAGGCTTCATATCATACCTCAGAAAGAACACCGAGAGGAAAGTCTTATTGTAGGAGAATCCAGAGAGGTTTTCTATTTTCTTGCCTGTGTGACAATCATGCGCCTCTAGAGCTCGCCATTGAGGAGGGTTTACAAATATTTCTAGCTAGGCATATTTTTGTACATCTTAGCTTACATTTTCGTCCCACAATGATACCACAGAGGTGACTATGTGCTGAGGTATGGTATGAAGAACATCCTCACTATTTCGGGCACATTGTTGCAAGCCCCTTCTCCGAAGGTTGCCGGCGCGCCGGCACGGAGAAGGGGCTTGCTCCGAACCTAGATAAAAGGTAGGGACAAGAATTTACTTAGACATTGCACCCGGTCCCCGGGCCGTATGTATGTCGCATGGCGCCACTGAATCATTTTTTGCAGTTGACCACCAAGTTCGTATTGACGCTCTCTTTCCCTGCGGCTTCGCACGATTTGGCCTTCTTATCCGCTGGTGGGTGACTCTACGACATCGTTAATGGCCTTACACCGAAGCTCAGATAGTATTTCAGTTACAGGCTCATAATGCCTCAGGCCTATCAAGGCCGGAAGGGTGAACTGTTAAAGCGCCTTGAGGAGTTTACCGATGCCAAACACAAGTTACTTCGCCAATTGGAGGATCTAGAAAGCCAACTCCAAGCCACACAAAGAGAATTCAACTCGTTGCATAATTTGGATGCCCCAACATCAACATTCCCTGATGAGGTTCTCGCGATGGTATTCGAAGCGGGTATGCAACCACCCGGCAGCCACTATCCACGTCACTTTGGATCTCTTGTATCACACATCACCCACCGCTGGCGCTCTGTAGCGCTAGCAACTCCTCGGCTATGGTCTGAAATCTGGTGGGGACACCTTTGCACAGAGCGAGAAATCGAGAGAGTCTCCACGTTTCTTTCCCGATCCAAGTCATCGCCTGTTGAAATTTATCTCTATCCTTACCAAGCTCCACTCTCAGATATACCACCAACGTTTTTTCAACTTATCCGAGATCACATGGGGCATTGTCGTCACATATCTCTTGAGGATGCACACCCGGATTTTCTCGCGATGGTTATCGAAAATCTCCTCTGCCACCCAGCCCCCATCCTCGAATCGATAGATTTGGGACTTGACGATTATTTCGAACCCGACGTGATTCTGAACAACCATCTCCTCCCATCTGGGGCTCCTTGCCTAACCTCAGCCGACCTCTCATCGATTCGCGCATCCACTCTTGCTTTCTGTTTGCCTGCTTTCAAAACCCTGACGTCACTGCGGCTCGCGAATTTCTTCATATACGACAAGGAAGAGAAGGAATGTTCATTGTTCAGAGATGCTCTTATGGCCATGCCAGCATTGTATCACCTCGACCTAAGGCTGAGTACGGACATGGCATCATTCGATCTTCCTAGAGTATTCCTACCGACGATCCAGTTCTTGCGCATCCAAACCCACAGCTCGACCGCTTATGAAGGCATTGTCAATTCAATACACGCAAGATCTTTGACCACCCTGTTCTTACCATGGCTTCATCGAACCCGCATTGCTGGGGAGGTCCCCCAAGTATCTCATTTCCCGTCATTGCAACACCTGATCCTCAAAAACATTGGGGGGATCCCATCGGATTTGGGCATCATTTCTCGCAGATTTCCCGGTGTCAAACGCCTGACTTATCAAGTCTCAAAGGGGCATGTTAAGAATAACAATATCAGACATCTCCTCGACGCTATCAGTTCCGCTGCTGTCAGCTGTGTTGACCATCCATCCACATCCCATTCTAGCGCAAGCCTTCCCACCCTTCCGTGGCCGTTACTGGATACTGTGGCGGTATCGGCACTCCACGAGACTAATGACGCCTCTCAACTGCACGAGAAGATTTCCAAATTGCAAGATGCTGGCTATCGCATCCGCAAACTCAAACTGCCTAAGTCATTCATCGCTCAGTCGACGGAGGCTATGCAACGTTTGCGAAGCATTGTCAATTTGGAAGAATATAGCTCCGACTGGCCTACAACGGCTTTCCAGCAGTAGCAGTATCTTGACTCTGCCAGCTGCGATGAAGTAGGTCCAGTGATATCTTCAACACAGTATTGGCGCATTTAAGCATTCAGTTTTCTTACCGGCCCTCTTTTCAATATCTATATTCCTTTTATTCTCTACGTTCGGTGGACGCGTTTAAGCCAGACACACTCTGGCCATAAACAAGCACCGTGCCAACCCGGGGCTTGAGGGACTTCGACATCCAACACATCTGACCATCAGCTTCATGCAACCGATTCAATACCCTGAATATATTTCCCTCTGGCACGCTCTTAGTCTTCGTGTTTAGGATCCGGCAAATTCGCACAATATCGTTCAATGTCGCATACCCCTCTCCTATGCGAATGCTTCTAAGGCGCTGGTGATATTATCAGAGGGGCTGCTGACCTGCGAGACAGCCACCAGCTCCATTTCCAGAAACACTCGGGTTCCTGACGCTGATGTAGAACGGTGCATTATTCTCCCTTTCTTCCTGTGGAAGAGATTTTGCATAAAACGCAGTGATCGCGGGGCATAGGAAGATATTATTGTGATTATCCGGGTACCTCGCAGTTGAGACCGTATTTCTAATATTACATAGTCTCAGAGCACTGAATGGTGAGGATCAGCGGACTATGATTGATAACGCTAAGTTGGTCACGTACTTCAGCATTCAGCAGCGGAATATCACCCATATGGCGCAGTCGGCCATTCGAGGCTATATTCTTCCAAATTGACGATGCTTTGCAAGTGTTCTATATCTTCTCTGACGCGAGCGAAAATTCTCTTCGGTAGTTTGAGCTTACGGATGTGGTAGCCAGCGCTTTGCAATTTGGAAATCCTCTCATACAGCATGGTAATGCTGGTATCGGTCTCATCGAGTGTTGAAAACGCGATGGTGTCGAGTTCCGGCCAAGGTATCACAGGTCGGCCTATGTTTGAGTGGGGCATGGATATATCGGTCTCGTTGTCATCATGTTTAGCAGCTAAACAGATGGAGTCAAGGACGTGACCAACATGACCTGCCTCACTCCCCCACGGCAAGCCGTAAGTAAAGCGCTTGATGCTAGGGAACCTGCGGGAAATGACGTCCAGATCCTGCGGTTCCTGAATGCCGTTTTCAAGGATCAAGTGTTGCAGAGAAGGGAAATGAGATGCCCAGTTTTCTTCTCCGGCGAAGCGTGTTTCCCCCAAATCGTCCCTTCGTACCAGATAAAGGGTAGTTAACGATTTCGCATGAATGGAATTGATAACGCCTTCCAGAGCTCCCTGGCAAGCGTCTATGCGCAGGAACTCGATCGTATGTAGGAGCACTTCGTAAAGGCCAAACGATCCGACACTCATTCTCAGCTGTAGATCGAGGCAGTATAACCTTGGCATGGCCATGAGAGTATCTCTGAACGACAAGCATTCCTTCTCTTCTCTATCATTTATGTAGAGATGCGTGAGCTTCAGTGTTGCGAGGTTTTCGAAAGCAGGCAAGCAGAACGCAAGATCAGATGCTTGAATCCACGACAAGTGGGCTGTAGTGAGAAGAGGCGCCTCGAACGGGGAGATATGGGCATTCAGAATGGGTCGAGGTTCAAAGTAACCCCTGTCAATACCCAAGACGATTGATCTGAGCATGGGGGCTTGATGGCAGGAGAGACCCTCGAGGACTATACTGAGATAGCATGAATCTATATCCCAGATATATATATGAGCACAATGGCTTATATGGTTATAAATAAGTTGGATGAATTCCGATGGTATCTTTCGGGACGCAGACGCAGAGACGTAGGGCAGGAAGTGGATTTCGACAGGCGAAGTACCGGTTCTGGAAAGGAACGTGGAGACCCTTTCTATCTCTTGCACGGTGCAAGGTATACTCCAAACAATTTCCGACCATAGCCGAGGAGTTGCCAATGCCACGGAGCGCCAGCGGTGGGTGACGTGTGACATGAGAGATCCAAAATGACCCTCAGAGCTATTTAGAACCACGCCCTCCTCGAATACCATCGCCAGAACTTCGTCAGGGAGCGTAGATATTGGAGCATCTGAGTTGTGCAAAGAGCAGAGCTCCCTTTGCGCCACTTTGATCTGCTTTTCAAGTTTTTCAAGCTCGTGGGGTGAATTGGGCGTTGCAGCCTGAACCTGAGCTAACTCTCCTAGCCGTTTTGACAATGTATCCTTTCGGTCCAAATTGGTCCGAGGCATTATCCTATGACGCTATCTGAATCTCATGATGAGGTGATTCACGAAAGTGAAGGTTAACATACCGATGAATATTGATAGATGCAGGTGACCAGGTGTAGCGGTGACTGGCGGTGGATGATCATTGGATGATCGATAAAGTCACGTAGCTGCTTAGGTAATCGAGCTTCCAAGCCCATTCGGTCCGATTCTCCAGGCGGTCCTTCCAAAATGCAATGATTCGGAGGAATAGAGCTCCGACTGGCTGGCAGCAGCCTGCAGCGTCCTTTCAGCAAGTAGTAATATCCTGAGTTCTGCGTCGAGTGATACTCGTAGTTGAAGATGTAACTATTAGTATGTAAACCCAGCAGCCAAAGCCACATTGCGGTTTCGGAGCCCCCCCGGAAGCTTTATTAGGTTTGCATTTGACCACCATCGTTCCAATCTTTTTTCCTATCTCTACGACCAGACCTATTCATTTGTTGGTATGTGATCTCGTGGTGTAGTTAGAAACGAATTTATACTCAAATTCACTTGGCATGATAGCATTAGGTTGATGCGTCAGAGTCAGTCGAACACCGAAGGTGTGCTGTTGAAACGCCTCGAGGAGTTTGCCGATGCAAAGCGCAACTTGCTTTGCCAACTGGAAGGGCTGGAGGTCCAAATCAAAGCCACGCAAAGAGAACTCAACGCATTGCACAATCTGCATGCTCCAACATTATCGTTTCCCGACGAGGTCCTCGCAATGGTATTTGAAGCGGGCATCAATCTAAAAAAAGGTTATACGTGTCACTTTGGACCTCTTGTATCGCACGTCACCCAGGCCATACGGTCAGAATAATGCATCACACCGCAATGAGCACCACACATTGTGTTGTGCATGATTTCCTGTCAGGACCACAAGCTGCCGTGATGCATTATCCTACCATATGGCTGTAATGCTAGCCTGCGATGCAAATGACATCACTTTTGACTTTTTTGTTTTGTTTTGACAAACCTTCTATTCGTTCCTATCCTTTTACACACTCATTGCTTCTTTGGCCTGCTTCGCCATCCCGTATCGTTGCTCGTTGCTTACCGGCGCCTATCAATCTTCTTCCCCCTGGCTGTTCTATCCCGCTCGCAGCGGCTTCCATCCCGCTTTCCCGTTTGCGCTTGCTTCTGCGCCGCTCCCGCTCCCGCCCTCCGCTCCGTTCCCGCCCCCCTGCGCTTCGTTTCCGCTTCCGCTTCCCGCCCCCTGCGCTCCGATTCCGATTCTACTTCCGCACCCGCACCCGCTCCCGCTCCCGCACCCGCTCCCGCCCGCCCTTCCGCCCGCCCTCCCGCTCCCGCTCCCGCTCCCGCTCGCGCTTCCGCACCGCGCGCCCCCCCGCTCCCGCCCCGCGTTCCTGCTGCCACCTCTGCGTTCATGTGCACTCGCCCGTCCGCCCTCTCGCCCTCCTTCCCGCCCTCCTTCCCGCCCTCCTTCCCGCCCTCCTTCCCGCCCTCCTTCCCGCTCTTGTTTCCGCTCCCGCTCCAGCTCCCGCCACCGTTTCCGCTCCCCCGCCCGTCCTCCCGCTCCTAGGCCACCCACAAATCAGATACTCCTCTTTGGGGCACCCGTTGCGTTTCCTCCGCCTGCGCCCCGGTCAGCCGTGCCCACACATTTTCTGGAGCCTCTCGCTTTTACTTTACGGGTAATTATACTGATAAATTTGTTAGGACTGCCGAAACCGGCGACCGCGTGTAAAGTAACTTTACACAGCTTTACACGCGGCTTCGCCTTGATCGAAACCACAACTACAATCTTACTTCAATGTCTGGACTCGAGAAAGGAGAACGGTAAGTGTTTTGTTCTTTCACTGCTGTCATATTTTATCAATTGCATTGTCAAGGTATACGAACATGCATATGGCTTTGGATTTGAGCCATGCAATTGTGCTACTAAGCTCGGCGGGCACCGTGACAACGTACGACATCAGCTGCACATTTGGGCATATTGCAGTAAGTTTAAATGACATCCGATTCTGTGCAGTGCCCAATTGACGAGTTTCAATAGCCGGGGCAAGACACCCCTGTAGGCGAAAACCCAGCTCACCCGTAGTTCAATATATCATATCTTTCTTTTGAATAACATGATTTGCTTGTGTCCAAACGTTGAGCATAAATGTATGGTATTTTTGGTAATGCAATTCCTATGAAACTATTTCTACTCCCGCATGACGCCCCGAGTCTCCAGGTATTGAGCCAGTGCGACGTCGTGAGACAGCGTGATGTCCCGCGAGTTCGACGCGACACTTCGAGCCTCCAGGGAATAGGCGAGGTTGGCGTCAGGGTTGAAGGAGTCGGCGGGGAGGACCGGGGGGTGCGCGGCTGCGGCTGCGGCGGTCTCCCGGAAAACGGTGAGCATATACTGACGTTGATAAATCACA